>JACCPG010003317.1:0-103486 GCA_016069955.1 Drepana arcuata | reverse complement strand
ATAATAATATATCCTCACGCCTTCCCACAAGGGTCCCCGAAGGGGTAGGCAGAGGTGTATAGGTTATACCCACACACCCACTTTCCGCCAGAGGCATATTAGGTGCCAACGTGACAGATGGCGAGTCCATCGCCGTTACTCAAGCACGACTATACATACGCCTTTTTGAATTTCTTCTCAGACGTATGCAGGTTTCCTCTCGATGTTTTCCTTCACCGTTCAGCTCGTGGTGTGACTAATCACTGTACTTAAGTTCAGAAAAACTCATTGGTACAGTCGGGATTCGAACTTGTAACCTTTGCGTCGCAGGCAACTGCTCGAACCACTCGGCCACCACGGCTCATTTATATGTTTACACCACGTATATATATAGTTAATATACGTGGACGTTGGAATTTCGCCTTACCGTATCATCAGCTGACCTGCCCACCCCACTTCAACCTCGTGAGTTCCGAGTATTTACGTCGTCGACCTTGATACGGCATCAGATAGCGCGAGTTATATAGATAGCAACTGCCTATCGAAAATCAAAAAATCAAAATCAAAATATTTTATTCAACGTAAGGGACACAGGGAACACTTATTGAACGTCATATACTTAACAAAAACTAAAGTTACCACCGTTTCCAAGAGAAATACCTTTAAAATTACCTTGAAAAATACATTAGCTATGGTAACTGCATATCTAGGTGAAATGTATGATCGCTTACCGCCTTAGATGTTTCAAAGTACACTCAATAGGTGACCATATTTGGCGATCGGATTGCTTTTCCAACCTTCAATAATATTTGTTAATTCACTCGCATGTTAAGCAATCACATTACATTACATCTATCGTAGGATTCTAAATTATTAGCAAAGTTTGCACAGTGCATTTTATTCCATATTACTCCAGTGTTCAAGGAAACCCGTTAAAAAGTTCAGACAACATTAAAAAAATATTGGGCTTATTAGCGTATTCGTTAAATCATGTTAATATTTTTTTGGAGAGCCTTCTGGGAAGAAGGGTTGATACATACACACACACATACATACATATCATCACGCCAAGTCCCTAACGGGGTAGGCAGAGAGTATAGAGCGCCAGTTCTCACTAGACTTACATATCTCTTTCGCTTCGTCCACATTCATCAATCTCTTCATACATGCTCGTCGGTTTCGAGTACTCTTAATGTTCCCGTCCTTCAGAGTCCGATCTATTTGATCCAGGTAGTTAGAACGTGATCTTCCTCTGCCTCTTCTTGCACACACTTTTGCTTTGTATATCTGTTTCGTCAATCTTTCTTCACTCATCCTTTCTATGTGTCCAAACCAACGTAACATGCAACGTAAGGATTGATGGTGAATAGTTTATTGTTAACAATTCGGAAAATCACCAAAATGTATGCGCTTGATCGCAACAGAGTGATTTTATCACACCACGAACTTTACGGTGAAGGAAAACATTATGCATAGCTGAAGAAATAAATCAGTCGTGCTTGATAAACGGCGACGGACTCGCCATCTCACACGTTGACACCTAAATATAGCTCAGGCGAAAAGAAGTTGTTGCTCCACCTCTGCTACCTATACCTTTAAGAATCATTTTGAGAAGGCGTGATAGACAGGTATATTTAACCAAAGCTGGTTTCGCATTACAATTAACCAACGTCCAATTGAGCTTCTTGAACAAGCGTAATCACCGGCGCTTGCGCAGTCCTCTTAAATATTGCGAATTAATGCATCCATTGTAATTATGCACTGCTATCTAACTCGATTAGATGTTAAGAATTAAATAAACATTTTTGCAACCGTTACGCCATTTCTGTTTAGCCTTAAAAGGAGAATTTCAAAACAAATGGCGCTAATTTTGTATAGATACTAAAGTACTCGGATGAATTTTGTCACCTTCTAAGCGAAGGTCAAGGCATTTTGTATTAAAACATCTTCTACTTGTTAACTTACTAAAGTAAATATAATGTTTCACTGATACTTCGTCTACGACGACAAACGTGTTACCAACGTGCTTTAGTGACAGATGTATGTGACGTTTAAAAATCGACCATATTGACACTCCTATGTAATGACAGCATGTAGAACCTCAATCTTATCTTATCTTACTTCTTACTATAATATTATAAATGTGAAAGTTGGTAAGTTTGAATGTTTGCGGTTCTTTCACGGCAAAACGGCTGAACCGATTTGGCTGAAAGTTGAAATCGTGATGGTTTATACCTAGGAATAGGACATAGGCTACTTTTTTTTATCCATAAATTTAAGTGTTTATAATATTTAAAGTAGGTATGATGCTCTTTCACGGCATAGGGGCTGAACCGATTCTAGCAGGAAAATACATAAGCTACTTTTTCGAACTCCGCGCGGGCTTAAGCTAGTAAATACTAAAAAACAAACCCATTAAAATCACGAATGGATGTATATCCATTCGTGTTTTTAATGGGTTTGTTTTTTCTATGTACAAGAGTGTATACTCTTGTACATAGATCGCTCCATCAACCCTCAATAGTAAATAGCTATATAATATACAAATACATATGTTAATCCAACTAATATAATCTATCTCTACGACCAATTTCATCGTATGTAGTACAGTTTTTGGTTTGAAAGAGGAACAATTATCCACAAGATTTCGCATTTCGCGTAAAAAAAAGAATATTTAAAGGACCACTGTGATGGGTGACGAAAAATTATAAAATATGGGAAAAGTCATGTATCATATTACTTACTAACAAAAAAATACTTTTTAGTTTAATACGTCCCAAACGGGGTAGGCAGAGAGATTAGAGCGCAAGTCTTACTAGACTTACATACTTGATTCGCTTCGACCACATTCAGCAGTCTCTTCATACATGCTCGCCGGCTTCGAGTACTCTTGACGTTCCCGTCCTTGAGTATCCGATCGATTTGATCTAAATATTATGTTGAACGTAGTCTTCCTCCCAGTTTAATGTACATATTATTAAATAAAAAAATGCTCTGTTTATTCAGTAAATAGCTATTTGCTCCAACAACTGCGGTTTATTTAACGATCATTGTTTCACCAACTTCAACTGATCTATTTCAAAAAGGATATTGTTTCAGTGCCGAGCCTAAAATTTCACAACTTTCTGTTAATGGAAACAGTATCCTCAACAATTTCATAGTGAAACTTATTTCAAACTAAACAGTCTGAAATTCACAACCTGCTTTTAATTACCGGGATGCTGAATTGACAGCTTTTGAAAGAGGGTAGCAATAATTAGAGCCTAAGTTGGCCAATGAGCAACGTTCGTTTAAAGCGAGTCTACTTTCAGCCAATTAGGGTTATTTTATTTACAAAACAAGTATATTTACAACCAGATGTGGAGAAAACAGGCTTTAACGTGTAACATCGAGCGAACATATGTATGCTTGAGAAAAAAATATTCAGTGTGTATAAGTACTAATATTCAGGCAATAGTACTAACAATTGGTGCACCAAAATATATTAACGCGATGTGACCGCGGTTTCACTCCGGATTACATTTGATTATAAATATATATAATTAGCTTATTTTATTAAGGACGGGAACGACGGGAATGAAGAGACTGATGAATGTGGACGAAGCGAAAAATGTATGCAAGTCTAGAGAGAACTGGCGCTCTATACTCTCTGCCTACCCCGTTAGGGACTTGGCGTGATATGTATGTATGTATTTTATTGATTCCTATGTTGGGGTAATCACTAATCAGCAATCGGATGCGACAGCCCGACTCCTCGAGGTTCCGTTACTAGGCACTTCTGTTTGAGGCGTGGTCCATAGTAACTTTATAGTAACTCACGCGAATTAATGAACAAATTAAAAGTGGTTGTTCGTCATAAAAATGTTTTGCGAGTAAATATAATAATAATAATATATCCTCACGCCTTCCCACAAGGGTCCCCGAAGGGGTAGGCAGAGGTGTATAGGTAATACCCACACACACACTTGTTTTGCGAGTATTGAAGCGATATTAGAATTGAGTATCATTCCGTCGAATCCTTATGTCCGATACACGGCATAGCCCCGCCCCGCTCAAAGCGGGCTTCAAAGCCCCGCTCAGGCTGCACCCTGGATGCGACATATAAGATAGAAAATATATATATATATATATATATATATATTTCTTCTGTACGTGTGTATGTCACTGAACTCCTAAGCGGCTGGACCGATTTTAATTAAAGTTTCTGTACGACTTCAGGTGGATTCGAGAATTGTTTCACTTCAAAATTGGACATCGGGTCCAATTTTGAAGGTGACGCTGCGATCGTGTTTCAGGAAATTTAATTATTTCACCCGAGCGAAGCTGGGCGGGACAACTAGTATACACATATACATGTCATCACTTCGAGTCCGTCGTGTCTTTAGTAAAGAGTGTGTATGTACATGCATGCATTCTAAAGCCATCATTAAAGTCAAATGATTCATCTCAATTCAGTGTCCCAGAAAATATGGCGTCACCAAGTAAATGGATAAATAAATGGCGGCTTATCTTTGTATAGCGCACTATTCGCTTAATTACTTATTTATATGCCGAAGGCTACTTCGCTACAAAGAATCAGCCGCAATTATCGCAATCCCTCCATAAACTAACTGTTTGTTTATTAAGCCGATATAATTGGGGCTTAGCTGATCAATAGATAGTACTGAGATACGTTGCCTAGCAACCGCCCAATTTTGACTTGTTTATAGTAACTTTTACCAATCGACCTTTGTTATGTACTTAGCCCAACAATGTTTTGAAACTCGAGGCGTTTCTCATATTATTCTGATTGAACTTCCCGATAAGGTTTAGAGCGATTGGACTGGCGAAACTAAGAAATGTACACGGATTTCTTCAAACGGGGTGAGAAAAGATCGGCGTCGTGCGTGTAATACCTCTCTCCCCGGTCGTTATAAGCTCAGGTAGCGATAACCGCTTATCATCTGTTAGGGTGCATGCTTACTTCCTTATTAAAGGTGGGCATAACATTTCCCCTTCGAAGCTGCCCGACTGGGGCAGGACCTCCACCTTATAGAAGTCCGCAGACAAATATATATAATTTTTGTTGTGTTCCTGCGCTATGTAAAAGGTTTCCAATAATTAGCTCCTTGTGGAGGGAAGGATTGTTTTATAACAGAGTACCTATAACTCTCCGAACACAGAGTAGCAACGCGCAAGTGATACTTCGGTATCGTGAGCGTAAATAGGCTACGGTTACCTAACCCATCTCATATGCTTGTTTGACAAACTTTGATATTAAAAAAACACCCTGTTTCTCGCTACACCTGCATACACACCGGTTAGCAGCATGCCCACCTACTATCAGAATATCCTATAACATACGCACGGTGTATCTTGATAACCTTAAAGGAGAAAGTTAACAAGTGACGATCGATCAACTGTCAGCTTGCTAAACTACATTGTTTGTGGACAAGAGAATAATGAGTTTAATTGACAGCCCCGTGGGACAGGGCTGGCAACAAAATATTTACCTGGATTAATACGTACCGATTGCATTTCATCATCGAGTGTCGTTACACTTAACGGAGTTAAAAGTTAGTTTTGTATTCCAACAAAGGCGCATTCAATTGGAGTAGGAGGTTTTGAAAGAATCATGACTTTGATGTGTTAGATTTTATTTATCATTAATTTCTTACAACTACAAAAAATTTTGTTATAATTAAAATTGTGTATCGGTTTCTTACCCTGAATACCGCTACCGTAACCGCGGTAACCGCTTACCATCAGGCCGAATGCTTGTCTGCCACCTGTGTGGTATAAAAGAAACCGAGCTGTTCCGGCATGTCCACCATCCCGCTAATCTAACATGTGTAATGTTATTGAGGAAATTACTGACAGTTGATAATTAAACTTGGAATTGCTCTAAATTGTGTGTCCGCTTATCTCGTACGATTGCTCGCAAGGCTTAAGTAGAATCGCCTTTTGTCTTAAGTTCCCACGGCGCGGGCGAATTGGTGTGTATTATTATCAATTGCGAAATGTTTTTTACGTTACGCAATACGCGCACATGTAGCTATTATGTAAATTCCTGGCACTGCGGTCTCGTCCACTACTTGAACACTTGAATACGGAAACATTCAATATAGTCTTTGAAGATTCCATTTTTAAGCAGACTACAGGACGGGATAAGGTGTAATTTGGCACAAAGATACAGTATGGATAAATAAGGGGTATATTTATTACAGACCAAGAAATGATCAATGAATCGAATTTAAATTACACGGGTGAAACCGGGCCCAGAAAGTATACTATATTTCAGGAAAAGGGCTATAATATTTCATAATATTATATGATATATCCTCACGCCTTCACACGAGGGTCATCGAAGGGGTAGGCAGAGGTGTATAGGTAGTACCGAGTACCGACACACCCACTTTCCACCAGAGATATAAGTTGGCTGCCAACCTGACAAAGGGCGAGTCCATCGCCGAGACTCAAGCACTACGCCTTTGAATTTATTCCCAACGAAAGCAGGTTTCCTCACGATGTTTTCCTTCACCGTAAAGGTCGTGGTGTGACTAATCACGGTACTGTTAAGTTCAGAAAAACTCATTGGGACAGTCAGGATTCGAACTTCATTATAATACATACATATCATCACGCCAAGTCCCTAACGGGGTAGGCAGAGAGTAATTATAATATTCTTTGTTAATTATATGCGCAGTGTCAGATAGGTTTTATTTACCTCCTAGATTCAAGTCCACGTTCTGAGTGTCCTGTTGAATGGTGAGAGCCTCAAGAGGAAGGACGAAAGCGTCAGCCCTCCAAATAATATTTAAATAAAATTAACAGTCCAGCCCAGCTTGCGATCCAGCAACGCCCTAAGCCGAGGTTCGTATCCCACAGGGGGTGCCCTTAGCTGTGTTGCTTAGTACTAAAGTGCCTGGCTGGAGGCCTAGGTCTCGCCATTGACCGGTTAAGTAGCAAAAGATCCCGAAACTCACGCTAAGAGAGACAATACAAAAAAAATAATTCAACGTCGTAGGCAGATAGAGTGGAGCGCTATTTCCCTCGAGACTAACAGACCTCTTTCGCTTCATCCACAGTCTCTTCACACATTATGTAAAACACACAAAGTATCTGCATTCCTTGAGCCTACACAAAACACTTGGAAATTATCAACCATGTTTATTTAACATTAAACCGAGCGTGAAAGTATCAAATATTCGTTTCTATGAACATTTTTATTTTATTACTAGCTGTGCCCGCGACTTCCCGACACGTGGATATTTAAGTTATTGTTTAGTTTCTAAAATAAAAGTAGCCTAAGTTATTCCTTTTTACATCAGCTATCTGCCAGTGAAAGTCCCGTCAAAATCGGTCCAGCCGTTTCAGAGATTAGTCGGAACAAACAGACAGACTGACAGACAGCCAGCCAGTAAAAAAAATGCTATTTTGGTATATGTACCGTGTATACATATGCATTTAGTAAAAAGAAGTTATTTTAATATTACAAACAGACACTTAAATTCTGTTTATTTGTATAGATCTTATAGTAGACATTTCGCATTTTAACGAATCATCGGGTAAACTCACGATTTCACTTTTGTCTACTATGTTTATTGTTAACGTATTTACATACATATCATCATGCCGAGTCCCTCGCGGGGTAGACCGAGAGAGAAGAGCGCCAGTTCTCTCTAGACTTACATACCTCTTTCGCTTCGTCCACATTCATCAGTCTCTTCTTACATGCTCGTCGGTTTCGAGTACTCTAAACGTTCCCGTCCTTGAGAGTCCGATCTATTTGATCCAGGTAGTTGGAACGTGGCCTTCCTCTGCCTCTTCTTGCACACACTTTTGCTTTGTATATCTGTTTCGACAATCTTTCTTCACTCATCCTTTCTATGCGTCCAAACCAACGTACGTACGTAAACGTAACGTACGTACCGACGTAACGTGTTAACGTATTTACATACATATCATCATGCCGAGTCCCTCACGGGGTAGACAGAGAGAGAAGAGCGCCAGTTCTCTCTAGCCTTACAGACTACTTCATCAAAGTGTTCGTATCTGTATTAAGATACATGTTTATATTGTAATGTGGGTATATATGCAGGTTTCCTATACATGTACTGTATATAATATACAACGTCTATATTTTATGTATATCTTATAGCTCTCTTCATACATGTCCGATGTATGTGGACGAAGCGAAAGAGGTATGCAAGTCTAGAGAGAACTGGTGCTCTATACTCTCTGCCTACCCCGTTAGGGACTCGGCGTGATGATATGTATGTATGAATTATAGCTCTCGTATGAGAAAACAGTTTGAAACTTTTCAAAATTAAAAATTTGATTGTTTCCTTATTGATTTTTTTGATTTTGCCTTCTAATTATTAATTTTTATAGTATATTAATACTTTGAAGTATTAATATTCCCAGAAGTAGAAGAGGTGTATAATAGCCGATTCTCAAGCCAGATTTTAAATACGTCTTTATATTTCTTCTCTAACGTATGCAGGTTTCTTCTCAACATTTTACTTCATCGTAAAGCTCGCGGTGTGACTAATCACTGTACAGTCGGGACTCGAGCTAGCAATCTTTGTGTTACAGCCAACTACTCCAACCACTCAGTCAATACGTCTGCGTAGTAAATAATTACGAAGATAATATCTGATCTCGATAGTTACGAAAACAATCAGCTTTATGTAATTCACGATTGTATTCTATACACGATGGAAAAGTACCTCCGCCCATTTTTATTTACAATAATAATAATATCGTCACGCCTTCCCACAAGGGGGAAGCAATTTAAAGGCGTATGTATAGTCGTGCTTAAGTATCAGCGAAGGACTCGCCATCTGTCACGTCGATACCTAAAATATATCTGGCGGAAAGTGAGTGTGTTGGACCCTTGTGGGAAAGCGTGAGGAATTATATATATATATATGTATATATATATATATCTTCGTAATGCCATATAAGCTTATCCCAATTAATATGAACGAATTCACTTGTTACACACTCTGTATAGTATGATATATATGTTAATGGGGATGGAATTATTCAAATGATAAAATGAACCCGAAATCATGACAAATAAATTAACCCAACTTACATATGTGCTGACAATAAATATTCGTTAAAGAATTAATTTTATATTTTATTTAAATGTTACACAGAATATGAAATTTCACCACACAGCAGTGACTTTAGCATATTCTAGCAAATGTCAAAATATTATAAGACATTTAATATCGCCGAGTTCATCACGGGTCTAGTTAAGAGATAAAAACGCGCCAGTTCTCTTTACATTAATTTATATTATTTATAATTATAATAATATAATAATAATTTCTTTATTTTCTCACACAAAAGTAAGTTCACTTAAACACTTAATAATGTGTGAGACTGGTGCCTGAGATAGGTATACAATACCTGTAGTACAGGTCACCAGTGACCCACTGTGCTTTAGAGGATTCATTTTACTTACATTAAATGTGTAACTTACGGTAAATATAATACTTATGCGCGTGTATGTGTATGTTAAAATGTGTGTGTGTATGGGGATGGGAGTGTGTAGTGGAAGTTTAGTGTGGGGAGATATTATGAGTGTGTTGGGTACGTGTGTAAATTGGGAGTGTGTAAGATGATAAATTTGTGTATTGCGATTGTGCATGATTGAGTTATAATGTGTGTGGGATGCGAATGCGACATGCGCCAGTGGGAGTGAGACTAAGTTTGAGAGTTTAATAAGTATATATACCTTTTTCGCTTCATCAACATTTATGTTTTCATACATAGCCGGTTTCGAATACCTAATCGAATTAGATCTATGTATGTAGGTACAATGGTAATTGGAACGTGATCTCCCTTTGAATCTTCTTACACACATAAATATGGCGGTCTATTATGTCTGCCTACCTTGTTAGGGACTCGGCGTGATGATATGATGAAGGATTATTGATATAGAGAATTTAAATATAAATAAAAAAAATTATAATATCATCACGCCGAGTCCCTAACGGGGTAGGCAGAGAGTATAGAGCGCCAGTTGTCTCTAGACTTGCATACCTCTTTCGCTTCGTCCACATTCATCAGTCTCTTCATATATGCGCGTCGGTTTCGAGTACTCTTGACGTTCCCGTCCTAGAGCATCCGATCGATTTGATCCAGGTAGTTGGAACGTGGCCATCCTCTGCCTCTTCCTGCCCACACTTTTGCCTTGTATATCTGTTTCGTCAATGTTTCTTCACTAATAATAATATTTGATTTGAATTCGATTTGACAGTGGACATAACTATTATATTTAAGTGATATATATACAAATCAGATATCAAGGACAGTGTTGTCAAGTATACATAGGAGCATGTAGGCAGTTATACCGTTTGAGCGTTTAGAAAGCTGGATTTATCGCACAGTCGTAAGCTGCATCGTAATGGGACAGACGCGGTGAGCGGCGAAGCTTCCTTGCACATCTTAGCCGGCGACCGGTCACTGAAACCATTCGTCTTGGGACGGATTTGGGTACACAACATTTTACTTTTAAAACTTTATTCAAAAAAAGAACCTCGTACATGATTAGGACGGAGATCTTTAACACACATGTCACGTGACAACATAGATAACTTCGCTAGATTTATAAAACTACATGGACTCGCTGTGATTATATTAAAAATACACTTCATGCTGTGAATAATGTATTCACTATTTAGCGATATCTGACATATATATCCTCACACACCCACTTTCCGCCAGAGGTATATTAGGTGCCATGAGACAGATGGCGAGTCCATCGCCGTTACTCAAGCACTAAGCATACCTGACATATATTCCTATATATTCACACTTTCTGATAATCCTTACAAAACATAAACTTGCAAGGAGTTTCGATTTTTCTGATGAGAAGTAAATATTATCCTAATGTCACGTATGTCTATGACGTTGGCACCTAAAATATATCTCTGGCGGAAAAATGGTGTGTGGGTACTACCTATATACCTTTGCCTACCCCTTCGGAGACCCTTGTGGGAAGGTTTTTTTTTTTTTTTTTAAGGGACAAGATACATAATTATATACACACTTATTTTTTTATGTCCAGACCACATCATCTTTGTCATTTCCTTATTCATACTCGCAGATCATTTAAAAAAATAAGAGGGTAAATAGAACTCAATTGAGTGTTTATAACTTTCAAACCTTGGATTGTTTGAATATGAAATTAAGAAAGAAAACACTTGTGAATTTTCTTTTTTGACGCACAAAATACTATATTTACTAAGTATTGGTTATGTAAGCTATATACAGAAACAATTATGACTACGCACTTGTGAATGGAGAGAAATTTTCAGTGTTATCGCAAGTCATACACAGTATATGACAAATATTGGGTTGTCTCTGACATTGACGTGTCACGGAACTATGGATGTAATCTTTCTTTTCTCTAATAATATCAAAAGACATATCTATATATATACAGGAAATACCATTTTTGAACTGACTCATCACGAAATCTCAGGAACTAACTATAAGGCCGATTGACTTGAAATTTCGTAGAAGTATTCCTTACGCGGTGTAGAGGTCAGCTAAGAACGGATTTTATGAAACTCCACCAGCAAGGTGGAACGCGGGGGCGTTAAATAAAAAAACAAAAACGTTTTTCAACTATTGCTTCCATAGGTATGAAACTTGATCAAACTATTATTTTTGTCATGATATTCATTTACAATGTAATATAATAAATATCTTAGCCACAGCAACGTGTGGCCGGGTCTGCTAGTTACTTATATAAATATTGTTTGCCTTTCCACACACACTTTTCGTATGAATTACCTATATTAATGTGCTCACGATAAACGTTACCACAATATGTGCTATGTCTATCCCCCGGCATGTACACGACTTTGATTTTCTGTCTGTGTCCTAAATTATGAAAGGCATGATAATTGCACAAATATTAAGAAAAAAAAATGTAATGTAGACACCGAGGCTGGAACTTACATTCTTAATTTAACACGAAACTACTGAAATAGGTCGACCACGTCGGCTCTTAACAATATATTACAAAAATATTCAATAAAAATAAAAATAGTTGAAAACATATTTTTTATTTTTTCGCCGCCAAATCCGTACCTGTCTGTATTAGAGACAGTCACGAATACTAATAAAGGTTTTGTAATGCCACTTATAGTTTTCACTGATTGGTTCAAATTGCATTATCATCGATCTATGATGGTTGTTTATGTAATATAAGACTAGGACACAATGGGAGGGACCTAAGCGCGGCAGTGTAAGCTCATCTTTAACCTAATTAAAACAGCCTTCTTATAATGGAAAGTGAATTTTACTGGCATAGTTCCGTATATTGTCTAATGAAACCGAATTGCTTATTTTTTTGTCAAGTTGTTCACAAACGTTATTTTGAATTTTATTTTGATATGACATATCATCACGCCGAGTCCCTAACGGGGTAGGCAGAGGGAATAGAGCGCCAGTTCTCTCTAGACCTACGTACCTCTCTCGCTTTGTCCACATTCATCAGTCGCTTGAAAAAATGTTTATTTCAAATTAATTATACTCGTAAGCCTTCCTCGTGAATCGCTCTCTGGTAAAAACCGCATAAAAATCTGTTCAGTTGTCACGAACAGGCAGAGAGGGAATAGAGCGCCAGTTCTCTCTAGACCTCCGTACCTCTCTCGCTTTGTCCACATTCTATAAAGTCAGTCTGAAGAGGTTCCTAATATAACGAAAGGAGGTGTGAAAAACGCGGCGAAAGATACCAGGCACCCCTCGGGACTGTCGGATTCCTAGCAATATGTTACAAAACATTTAATTTAAGCCGCTCGTACTCGTGGGACCGTACTCTGACATACGCGAGAGTCGACCATCTATGAACATTACACAACTAAACAGCTGTATCATTTATGTATACATGTATTAAGCCATGTTGGCCGAGTGGTTCTAGCAGTTGCCTGCAAAATGAAGATTCCAAGTTAAAATCCCGACTGTACAAAATGTTTGACAAATTTATTTGAAAAAACTCATTGGAGTTTTGCTGAACTGTGATTAGTCACAACACGAGCTTTACGTTGAAGGAAAACATCGAGAGGAAACCAACATACGCTTGAGAAGAATGTTAAAGGTGTATGTATAGTCGTGCTTGAGTAACGGCGATGGACTCGCCACGTCAAGTTGGCACCTATCGGGATGTAGGGATCGGGATTCGAACTAGCAATCTTTCTGTTGCAGACTACTACTGGAACCTCCCGGCCACTGCGACTCTCGCAATAATATTAGTTGAAATATAAAAACTTGTCCAAGAGCTGACACAGGCAAGAATTTCTTCAACATAAAGTTATCAATTGATGAGACAATGTATGCAATGTTTACGAGCTATCCTTATGTAATTAACAAGTACAAAAATACTTTTTCTTTTCGACGCTGTGACGTAACACACTCTTTAATACGATCTGGTGAGTCCGTATCATGGTTTTGATAAAGATTGAACATTATGAATAAAAGAACTGTTTTTTTTTATATTAAAAATAATCTATTTTTAAATACTACGGTATTTATAGTATGCAAAACGAACATATTGTCTGATAAGTTTTATTTTGGATTCAATAATTAACACTATTATAAATAATGAATGAATGGATATATCTGTCTATGCCTGAATAGCTACTAAGCAGTAAGTGTTGTATTAACTTGATATTTACAAAGTTGTAAATATTAATTTATTGCACATATTAACGTGAAACCTGCATACGCTTGAGGAAAAATCAAAGGCGTATGTATCGTCCTGCTTGAGAAATGGCAATTACTCTTCATCTGTCACGTAAGCACCAAAAATATTTATAATAATAATATATCCTCACGCCTTCCCACAAAGGTCCCCGAAGGGGTAGGCAGAGGTGTATAGGTAATACCCACACACCCACTTTCTGCCAGAGATATCTTCAGGTGCTAACGTGACAGATGGCGAGTCCGTCGCCGTTGCTCAAGCACGGCTATACATACGCCTTTGAATTGCTTCTCAGACGTATGTAGGTTTCCTCTCGATGTTTTCCCTCACCGTAAAGCTCGTGGTGTGTCTAATCACTGTACTTGAGTTCAGAAAAACTCATTGGTACAGACGGGATTCGAACTTGCGAAAATATATCTCTGGCGGAAAGTGGGTGGGCACTACCTATACTTCTGCCTAGCCCTTTGGAGACTCTTGTGAGAAGGCGTTAAGATATAAATAAACATTACTGGGATGTATCGCTATAATTGTACGTAATTAAGTCTTCCTTAGTTACCAAATATAATCTCGTAACGCGAAGGTTGCTTTACAGTAGGTAGTAACGTGGATACTCTCATAAAAGTAACTTTTACTTTTAGTGTACGTATTATTTGCCTTTGCGTGATTCTGTAATGACAAGATGTTTAAAATTTTACATCATTGATTACAAATTCAAATTTTATTAAGCAACATAAATGATGGTCGTTATAAATTCTGGCAACAAATTTTATTAATCGACCTTCCTTAATTACTTTTCTTTCTGAACCAAAGAATAATTTATTTGTTCATTTTTACAGCATATTCCAACGTTTATAGTAAATGTTATTCTATAAATGCTATAACTTTTTATAAATATTTGTGCAGCCTTTTTTATAGCTAACATTACCTAGCTACTATGAGTGTTAACCTCCAATCTCTTTAATAATATTAAAAATTCTGGCATCTCACAAGCGTAACCAAAAAAAAATGTGAGCCGTCACGGGACGCCTGGCAGATGTGAAACATCGACATTATTTTGTAAAAGTAATATGCAGAAAAGAACAGATTGTGATAGGAACTAAATATGTCATAATGATAAAATATAATTATCGTTTTTTTTCTAGACAATGATGATCATTTATTGAATAAACATTTATTTTCATTAAATACAAAAAATTACGAATTTATTTCAAATCGTAACTACTTAATTCGTAACGTCACCGACTTCGGTAATAGTTATATTCGATGTTTCCTCTGAGGACAGTATTACTGTGACAATTGGTCGATGGTAACTGAAGTATGGCGACGCGTCGCCACGGCATGCGTCGCCACGCCAGAACCGGTTTTACGTGCGGCTATAGATGTTTCACATCAAAAGGCTGAAATGAAACAACATGTTTCATCCAGACATGAATTAAGGTGTAAGAAGAAATTCAAATTTGTATGAAGAGTCGCTGAGAAGCGGCGACGGACTCACCATACGTCACAATGGCACCTCAATATTGCTCCGGCAAGAAGACTATGTTGGTACATTTACGTGAAGACTTGTCTTATCGACCCCGTAGCGTGCCTGATTACTGGTTCCACGTATAGTAGATTCGTCCTTTCGTCACACCATCGAACAAGTCGTTGATCAAGCGATTGATATCAAAGCAAAGGTAGGTACTATGAATTACATACACGTTAGTCACACTACGTAGCCGTATCGAATTCTCAATAACAGTATTAATTTACACGTGTATCTTAAGATACATCCTGAGAAGTATCTGGAATTGGAAAGCGTGACATGAATCCAGATGTGTCTCTATACGGTGTGTATGTTAATCGTCTCTCAATATTAATCACAATAAAAAAACAAATGATAAAAAGTCCACTGATACAACTTAAAATTACTCTAAATACTAACGCAGATTTGCAGCATCTCTGATGCAACTCTTCCCATGTCCTTTGACATTACACCTCCCTCTGACATCATGACAAATAACGTTAGTTTTCCTTCTCCTCTCCTTCCCTCTATCTTTCCTCTTATAATATTTTAAAGGTGTCATGTCCTATCCACCTTTCCTGTTCTACTCTCAACTGCTTTTAAAAGTTTAGTTTAATTAGTACACAAATATATATAGCTTTAGCAATAACCAAATCGCTAAACTACGTATAAATAATGAAGCCACAGGCCATTAATTTGTAAAGATGGATAAAACGATTACCTAAGAATATGTTAAACAATATTACATGTAGAAACTCAGGTAAATATTATGCTAATGACATATCGATAGGAAAGTTTTGTTTAAATCCAATGATTTCACCTCAAATCTGTTTATACTTAATTGATGGGTAACCCGATGAACTTTGGTCACTATAAAAATAGCTTTGGGCAGGATTCAATTTATAAAATTATATGTATTGAGTAACAGTCAACCGCGTACAACATTGACAATAAGTTGGCACATAACAAATAATTGCCAAATTTTCAAACCTTTTTACGCATCCATTTTTCATTTCTTTTAATACGTAATTAATTATATAATAATAATAATATATCCTAACGCCTTCCCACAAAGGTCCCCGAAGGGGTAGGCAGAGGTGTATAGGTAATACCCACACACCCACTTTCCGCCAGAGGTATTTTAGGTGCCAACGTTACAGAAGGCGAGTCCATCGCCGTTACTCCATGTCTTCTCAGACGTATGCAGGTTTCCTCTCGATGTTTTCCTTCACCGTAAAGCTCGTGGTGTGACTAATCACTGTACTTAAGTTCTGAAAAACTCATTGGTACAGTCGGGATTCGAACATTCGACCTTTGCGTCGCAGGCAACTACTCGAACCACTCGGCCACTACGGCTCTAACGTAATCAATTAATAACACTTTATACTTTGCTTTTAAAGTAGCTACAAACTTTTTTACCGTTTTCTACCTCCTTCCCCTCTAAGTTGTGTAAACGCATTATGTTACCGTAATTAAGTTATAATCTAATTGACGGATAATATACGACATGCCTACTTTACAACGTCTTAAAAAGCAATTTAGCATAAGACTGAGAGGAAATAGAGGCCTTTTGACATACTCAAGTCAAAATCAAAATGAGGAAAAACACCTCTGCCTGTGTGTGACGATATATTATTATTATTTAAATCAATATCATATACTATCACGAGTATACATAGGTCTTTCGAATTTAACGTACGCATGTTTCCTGTCGATGTTTTCCTTCACCGTAAAATTGGTGGTGTGACTAATGACTGAACTTAAGTTCGGAAAATCTTATTAGTACAGTCGGGTTTCGAACTTGAAAATGTTGAGTCTCTCCGACTCGACTCGACCACTGCCTTAAATTGTGTCGAATAAACTCCTTTAAAGATAGCATAGTGTTCAAACCGGGATCGATTTATATGCGTAGTGGCAACTGTACGACGCACGACCTGTTCCTCTGAACAGAATGAGGTAATGTATGAAAGTAAATCGAAATGACAGCAAGCAGGTCATTATTGCACTACCATAAGTACCGTTGGTCAGCTTTTGAATGGGGAACTGAGTGTGGGATGGTGGTATTGAATCGAACAGAGCCACGACCATATTCAACTTGTGCAGTGATAAATGAATTGCAGTTATGCAATCGATTCATAGGTTTTTTTTTGTGACGTAAACAACTATCGAGGATGGAATACATTAGCAACATATTTAGTAAAGGAAAGTAAATAGTTAGTTATTGTTTCACAATGTAAATAATAATAATAAAAAATACCTTGGGACAATTTCACACAAATTGACCTAGTCCCAAATTGACCAAAGCTTGTGTTATGGCTACTGGACAACGATATATTTACTTATATAGATAGATATATACATAAATACATAGGACATCCAAGACTAAGGTACAAATACATTATACATAGTTGTTAACAATTCCCAAACTAGGCTGGGTCTGTCAAAAATCTATGTAAATGTAAAAAATGTAAATGATTCGTACCGAGTTAAAAGTCGGCAGCAGTAACACCAACCTGTCAAATACAATAAATCACTTTTATAGATGTAGTAATAATTTTTCTTTTTACCATATCAACCACTAACAATATTACTCTACACTATTATTATTCTACACTATTGTATTAGGTTAACCTGTAAGGATAGTTGTATGCATAATAAATAAATAAAAAAAAAAAATATCAAAAATAATGGTAAGCCGTGGTGGCCGAGTGCTTGAGCCTGCAACACAGAGATTGCAAGTTCTAATGCCAACTGTACCAATTAGTTTTTCTGAACTGAAGTAAAGTGATTAGTCACACAACAAGCTATACGGTGAAGGAAAACATCGAGAAAACCTGCATACGTTTAAGAAGAAATTTAAAGACGTATAAATGTTTAGCCGTGCTTCAGTAATGGCGAAAGTCCAGTCTGTCACTAATTTACTACGTACACACCTCTGCCTACCCCTTGGGGGTATCTTGTGGCCCTGCGTGATGATATATATAATATAATGTGTCCCATCAATAACTAAAACCTTTTCCTTTGCTAGACCTACTCGTACGTTTAAGGAGATATCAATTTCATGAGGCAACATATATGTATTGCACAATTAGATAAGTAAGATATACGAAGGGAAGGCTAATCCGATTACCTTACTTACGCTTTGTCATAGGTTATTTAATCCTTATTATCGTGTCGTTTGAGTTGGATGACACGATCGACGTGCCATATGCATAGTTAAGCTATTCGTTAATTACGTGAACAGCAGACAGCCGTCGGTCGGCAATCAGTTGCACAATCAAGAGAAAAATAAATTCTTTAAAGATATATCGTTTTTACTTGTCTAAACGGTTTGACACTTAGTTAATCATTTATTCCAGCTTAATTGAAATTAATATACTCATGTACACATTAGAAAAACTATTTATGAAGTGAGTATAATTAAAAATATATACAAAATGATATTTTGTACATTTTAATGTTTAAGAAATCATAGTCACGATCATATATATATAATAAGTCTTTGTATCATTTTTAACCGACTTCTTACTTATTTGTTTAAGGCCACTAACAGTAAATACTAAACACAAGTAGGTAAAATACAATGTTACCTACCACAATTATAAGGCGACACCATGCAAATTCTTTATACATTGAGCAGACAGAATGCTGTAATTTGGAAGCTAATCTAAGTAAAAATATTCAAAAAATAAGGTATAACAATAAACTCTCAATATATAATTATGTAAACTTTAATAAGATACATGGTTTAACGGCAAAAAATGTAGATAATGTTTTCTCCTCTATTGAAAGTAACATTACCTGATTTTGACATTAAACAAGTACAGCATTAAGTAACAATAAAACTGCAAAAGCTCGTTAAATACATACATATTTATATAAGTGAGTAAGTTTATAAGTGACAACTTGACAGCAATAACTAAGCGAATAACTTACTTTGACATCTGCAATTGTCCAGTAGCGACAGCTGCTATTATTCCAGTCACGCAATTGGCCGGTCGTAGGAACCAATAGTTATACAATCACCGTGGAATCCATTTAAAATGCATATTAAGAAAACAAAGGCACCCTGTGTGCTGTGACGTAATACGTTCAATTCACATTATTACGTTAAAAGTAGGTGTTATTCAAATTAGATTATGATCCGCCGGTTTATTTTGTAATAGATGGGTTACACAATACTACTTCCACTGTACGGACCAATTATTCTTCAAACTCTCATATCCTGACGGACTCGCCATCTGTCACGTTGGCATCTAAATATATCTCTGTGGTTCAAAACAGACCCCGGCAACACAAAGATTGCAAGTTTTTAACTCGACTGTACCCGATCATCGAGAGGAAACCTGCCAATGTTTGAAAGGTACGTTATTATTGTGATTGAGATACGGCGATGAACTTGCCATCTGTCACGTTGGACCTAAAATATATCTCCGGCAAAAAGTGGGTGCGTGGGTACTAACCACCTTTACCTCTGCCTAGCCCTTCGGGGCCTTGTCGTATAGCATGAAAATTAATCAAGTTTAAGAAAAGTTTAACGTTTTGGTGCCAAATAGACACAGGAACAGGGTATAAAGGTAATTAGTGATATTTAAGTGCTTTTAATCGCCGTAAATATATGGATAAAATGAGTCTAATTACCTACGTCGGCTTGGCTTTGTAACATATTCGTTTTGAACCGAAGCCATTATTTTACTAATTAACCAACTTTACCTGCTTTTCAGGAGTTGTCGACATCCCCAATTAACGGTATTATTTATTTCATTAAAAACTTTTCCACACAACTTTGTTCGAAATTTCCTTGCTATCCAAATGTTTTCTTGTCAGGGGTATTAAAACGATATCAAAGTAATTGAGATATGAATAACCAATGTGTTATATAAAAAGTACCAATTAAGTAATAATATAATAATATTAATATATCCTCACGCCTCCCCACAAGGGTCCCCGAAGGGATAGGCAGAGGTGTATAGGTAGTACCCACCCACTTTCCGCCAGAGATATTTTAGGTGCTAACGTGAGAGATGGCGAGTCCGTCGCCGTTACTCAAGTATGATTAAACATACGCCTTTGAATTTCTTCTCATATGCAGATTTCCTGTCGATGGTTTTTCTTCACCATAAAGCTGGTGTGACTAATCACTGTACTTAAGTTCAGAAAAACTCATTGGTACAGTCGGGATTCGAACTAGCGATCTTTGTCCACTCAACTACTTGAACCACTCGGCCAGCACGGCTCTAAAAAATTTACTTTAGCTTATTATTGTTACCCATAAGAAAATAGATTAAAACTTAACTGAAAGTATCCAATAACTGCACTTATAATTCACTGTATTTGGAAAAGGTGGACACCCTATAAATCCCGGCGAGAAGTCACCGTGTATAAATAGAATAGCTGACATCATCAAGTCTTACTTGCCACACTGTTCAATATTTAAAGTCATGTTCCGTCTAGACACTTGTCGGCGACTATTTAGCATTCTTATTGACTTCTATAGACACTTACTTGCACTCATAAAAGTGCAGTCAGTGGCAAAATTAAATACGAATAAACACAGCGTGGTGACTAAGCAATTTATGAAGTTAGCTCATAAAAGTGAAGTTATTATTGCTCGTTCGAGCCCAAGCAGTCTTTACCAACGTTTTTATGAACTTGAGTACAGCCATTAGCGTGAAAGAAAGCACTGTGAAGAAAGAAACTTACGACCTAAGTGTACCATACATTTTGTACGCCTATCTAGGTGTCAATGAAACGAAACACGAGTCGTTCGCCATCCCTCAGGCACAGAGCACATTGCGTCTTCTTTTTCGGGATTCGAAATGGCAATCTTTGTCTCGCAGGCAACTACTCGAACCACTCGGCCACCACGGCGTTTACACGGTTAGTTTTAATTATATTGTTAAGAGCTGGGCTTAAGCTACGGAGACAGCGAGGGCCGATGCGCAACGAGCTGGGTATACCTACACATTGTCACGCGGAATTCCACACAGTATTGGCCAAGAAAGTAGAGCACCAGTTCTCTCAAGACACAAGAACACTCTCGTTCGCTTCATTCGCATTCATGTCTCATGCATGCTCGCTATCTACAAGATTGTTGTGAACTTCAAGATGTAATGCTACTGGTGTTAACGTATAATTTCGGTGCTTAACCAAACAGCCGTAGGTAATAGTTTTACAGCCGATGGAACTAGCTGTATGGATACAACATTAATTTACGCACATTTTGCGTGGTCATTATGTTTTTTAACACGTTAAAAAACGTTAGTTTACGACAGGTCCCGCAAATTGTTTAACGATTATTTTTCAAGAGGTTGCGATTCAACTGCCCTACTCTTGCTTTTGGCCTCACAGTGTCTAAATGAGGGACTCGGAGTGATGATATAAATGTATGTATTAACGCTAAATATAAGGTTGGTACCGCGAGAGTGATTGACTTCTGGTTTCGCATACGCCTATTAGGTTAGTTAGGTGGAGCGTATGCTAGTTTGCCAACAAGTTGTAGTGTGTATTTTATAGGTATATATATATATATATTTGGACTTTATAATTATAAATTTATAATAATAAATTACGTGACAGATGGCGAGTCCATCGCCGTTACTCAAGCACGACTATACATACGTCTTTGAATTTATTCCCAAATGTATGCAGGTTTCCTCTCAAAGTTTTCCGCCAAGCTCGTTCTGTGCTAAATCATTGCACGCTCAAGAGCAAGTTCATATCTAGTATGAACCTAAACGTGATTTTATATAGCCAACCTCTTAAACAACTCGGCCACCGCCGCTCTATACCCAATAATCTAATATAATCGAAATAATTTTCTATGAATAACTCGATACTCATTTGCAAACATCGTTATGGTCCACTTTCATTTATGATTTTTTTAATACAAAGGTGACTGTCTAACTGCCATACTTTTTTCACTAACCTAACATTTAATGGCTAGCAATTACTGTAGTATAATTTTGTAATCCGGACTAACACGTCAATTTTTTAGCTACGAAATTATATTTATGGAAACAAATGAGGTCTATAAGTAGACGGAACTGGCGTTCTACTCTCTCTGTCTATGTCTATATATGTAATGTAATAATAATAATATAATATATCCTCACGCTTTCCCACAAGGGTCCCCGTAGGGGTAGCACCTTTGAATAGTACATAGTTCAGGAATAGTACATACGCCTTTGAATTTCTTCTCAGACGTATGCAGGTTTCCTCTCGATGTTTTCCTTCACCGTAAAGCTCGTGGTGTGACTAATCACTGTACTTAAGTTCAGAAAAACTCATTGGTACAGTCGGGATTCGAACTTGCGACCTTCACGTCGCAGGCAACTGCTCGAACCACTCGGTCACCACGGCTTTATACATATATATGTGTAATGTACCTTAGCGATAAAATTACGCGAGGTAGATAGACGAGGAAACGGTTAACCCTGTTTTAGGAATAGGCGAAACCGCCCGATGGTAACCGCTTGCCATCAGGTGAACCGCATAGTTTGCCACCTTTGTGGTGCAAAAAGGAACATCTGATATATTGGGACATCCTATTTTAACACAGCCTTACACAATATATTTATCATTAACACGAAATCAGAACGTATTGATGTTCTGATATATATTTTATACATATTGATGTATTAAGGCTTAGACGCAAGTCCCGCTGGACCTAACAAGACCTACCAAACGTGATATTACGCTGATACTGACTTTGAGATAATATTATACTAGCTTTATGCTGCTGTATAGCACATTATATTCATCTGGTTCCCTTGAGTTCTTTTTTCACAAAGAAATTACTAGTTACTAAATTACGAGAAGGGCCGTGGTGGCCGAGTGGTTCGAGCAGTTGCCTGCGACGCAAAGGTCGCAAGTTCGAATCCCGACTGTACCAATGAGTTTTTCTGAACTTAAGTACAGTGATTAGTCACACCACGAGCTTTACGGTAAAGGAAAACATCGAGAGGAAACCTGCATACGTTTGAGAAGAAATTCAAAGGCGTATGTATGGTCGTGCTTGAGTAACGGCGATGGACTCGCCATCTGTCACGTTAGCACCTAATATACCTCTGGCGGAAAGTGGGTGTGTGGGTATTACCTATACACCTCTGCCTACCCCTTCGGGGACCCTTGTGGGAAGGCGTGAGGATATATTATATTATATTATATAAATTACTAGTTAGCTAAAAAGTCCCTGCGTAGGAGCAGTTTCAGTTCGTTTTCTTCACCTGGGCACGTTCAAATCCTTTCTTAAAATTTGATATCGTAAATATTAGCCGAGATCGGAGCTCAGCCGATGCCCGCAATTTGATACAACGCTTCGAGTGTGGCTGTCCCTGGTTCCCTTGAGTAGACAGTAGCGGTATGTTACATTGTATCCTCAAGAGGAACGAGTTATCTAACTCATATCATAATCATAATATTTGATTTGCAAAAACGTGGTATAAACAGGCGTTACAATTTCCAATATACAGTACACTGTTTGCTTGATATATTCCAGCGTGCAAATATGGTGTTTTTTCTTTTATAACCATTTTTATAACGAAAATATTTTTATAGGATTTTGTATAGCACACTTGCCCACACATACACTGCTTCTTGAAAAAAATACTTTAGTTTTTTCCGATAGCTAGGTATTAACTTAAGACCTGACACGAATAAGTACGGGTGCATTTAAAAAATAAAAATATTGCAATTTTCCTTTGACATTTCCATACCTTTTGAGCTTATTGCATTAAAAAAGAAACGCAGCGCGGGACGTTATACTGAAACAAAACAATCATTTAAAAGAAGGAATCAGACACTGTATAGACAGATGTAATGTTGTTAGGTGGATTTTTAGATTACTAAGGCCCGCCGACTGGTAAGCGGCTACCACGGTTACCTGCTATATGGGCCCCCACGGCCCACATACGACCACACTATTATTGAAGAACGAAGGTACAGTACAGAGCCGTGGTGGCCGAGTGGTTCGAGCAGTTGCCTGCGACACAAAGGTCGCAAGTTCGAATTCCGACTGTACCAATGAGTTTTTTCTGAACTTAAGTACAGTGATTAGTCACACCACGAGCTTTACGGTGAAGGAAAACATCGAGAGGAAACCTGCATACGTCTGAGAAGACATTCAAAGGCGTATGTATAGTCGTGCTTGAGTAACGGCGACGGATTCGCCATCTGTCACGTTGGCACCTAATATACCTCTGGCGGAAAGTGGGTGTGTGGGTATTACCTATACACCTCTGCCTACCCCTTCGGGGACCCTTGTGGGAAGGCGTGAGGATATATTATTATATATTATATTATATTAAGTACAGTGATTAGTCACACCACGAGCTTTACGGTGAAGGAAAACATCGAGAGGAAACCTGCATACGTCTGAGAAGAAATTCAAAGGCGTATGTATAGTCGTGCTTGAGTAACGGCGATGGACTCGCCATCTGTCACGTTGGCACCTAATATACCTCTGGCGGAATGTGGGTGTGTGGGTATTACCTGTATTACCTATACACCTCTGCCTACCCCTTCGGGGACTCTTGTGGGAAGGCGTGAGGATATATTATATTATTATAAGGTACAGTAAGATCAGTAATAACACACTTGTTTTTTGTATTTCCTTTACTATGCTGCTTATGTAATCGTCAATCGGGGTCGTGTTACTTGTTTCTGGTACTTCGAAAACCAAAATTAATGCGAGCTATTAATGATCTCTTACGACTCAATTGACCATAAACTATACGAGACTTTTTTCATAGGGTGGCAAATATGCATGAGGTAGGATAATTATCTTAAATTTTTTTTCTTCATCGTCCCCGAAGTGTTAAGGTAGTACTCACAAAGCAACTTTTGGCCGCAGATATATTTTAGGTGCAAACATGGCAGATGGTGAGTTCGTTGCTGTGACTCGAGTACGACTTTATACGTCCTCTCAAACGTATGCAAGTTCCCTCTCGATGTTTTCCTTCACGTAAAGCACGTGGTGTAACTAATTACTATACTAAAATTCAGAAGAGAAACTTTTGCTACAGTCGGGATTCAAACATTAACTGCCGGCCATCACTGCTATTTACAATGATTTTTCTTTAATAATAATATGTAGGTACAACTACTCAACATATTTTATGCGTTTCTTTCAGTAGACATCAGTGAGGGTAACTCATGATTATGTAACTCAGTTTTTCCTGTGCATATATGTTTTAAACCAACTGTGGGAATGTTTTGACAGCTATGGTAGTGTCTATGAGTAAATTAATTCATTTGTACTGTAATTTTCTCCGTGCAAGTAATTTCCTTTAATTTTTTTCGTATCCTGTTTACATACTATTTTTTTAATTTGCTAATAGCCTCATTAGGATAGGACGTAAGCTCGTTACGTCAACTATACGAAGGATGTTGCCTTAGTGACTATATATGTCGTTAATGCAAAATACAACTTTTTTCATACATATTCTAAAGTGGACTCTGCATATATGTATATTTAACTCCCACTTTTAATATTGTAACTAAATACTAAAACTAAAATCTAAATATAATTTCCTAATGCATCAAAACTATGATGAATCAAATCGTATTAAAATAATCATGAAAGAAATGACGAACAAGACCGGTAATTAAATATGTCTTCGAATCTAAGCAGAGTGTCGAGAGAAGAACGCCAGCCTCTACAAATAAAGAAAATCATTGCACATGCGCCACAGACCACAATAAAGCAGAATAAAAAAATATTCATTAAGTACTTCGAGTAAATCTGTATATATCGGAGATAGAACATTACAGTCAAAACAGAAAAAAAACTATCAACTCTCATAGCTTTGAAAATTTTTGTAAAATGTACAATTAAGACATACAGACATTCTATTAATATGTTTGTCGTACAAAGCTAAGCCATTAAGGGTCAAAGTGTTGATCACCGCAAAGCTCAAATGTTGATGACACCAGAAATACAAATTCAAAGCAATGTTATGCATAATTTAATATCATCTTTCCGGGAAAATACAGTTCATTCTACAATACTTTACGGCTTCTAAGGTCGTAAATTGCACTGAGAAACCGTGGTGATAATGCGAACTTTACTGCCATTCTGTTCCAAAGTTTCTATACTCAATACGGCACTAATCGCTAAGGTTGTTACACAAAACCCACTTCTAAATTATATGGACGTACGATTCCGTAATAGAAGCATATCAGGCTTAATTTCAGACACCATGGAATTAACAGATAAGTATAGTGTATAAAATGTATACTTAACCTATCTATTAATCTTGGCACATGTCTTTTAGACTATTTTAAATTAAAATTTCAAATTAAATTATAAGTATATAAATAAGTCTTCAATGATTGAAATGAGTGTACTATCTAAGAGATAGGAACAATGTCTTTGACACAACAGCGATAGCAAGGCGAGCCTGTGAAAGTGTCCAACTCCAATGGTCATTCAAGATCCACATTGTTTTCACCGAAGAATTGGACGGGTGTCATTAAAATCATAATTCTCGAAGGCCGAATCTTAGGAAGAGTCTGGGAGAGAGGCGTCGTCGACCCACCAGTATAAAAGCCAACCGAGTGTGGTTCAGAGCATCACACAACTGCGAGACCTCCGTGAGACAACATGAAAGCGTTCTTGGTAGGTATTCGTGCATAGTGAAAGTGATTTGTGACCTGTGTGTGACCCCGCGCTCCCGTGCGCCGCTTCCTCGTGTAGCCCACTCAGTGCTCCACTGCGCTGCTCGGTTTTATTCATCCAGTGCTATCAATAAAGAGTACAATCAAACACATGTCTTTATACAACTGGATTGGAATCGCTGCGATTAATAAAGCCAAGCATCGTAGCATTGTATTTGAAGGTACATGTGTGATAAAGTGTATGTTTGTTGTGTAGGTATTGGCTGCCGTAGCGGCACTCGGCTCGGCGAGACCCGAGGCGGGATATAGTTACAACGCGCCCGGTGGCGGCGGACTCAGCGGCGGTCACGGAGGACTCGGCGGCGGTCATGGAGGACTCATCAGCGGCGGTAGCATTGGTGGCGGACACGGAGGCTTCTCCTCCGGCGGTCTGAGCTCCAGCAGCTTCGGTATCGGAAGCGGCATCGGCGGTGGCTTCTCATCTGGCGGTGGATTCTCGTCCGGCGGTGGCTTCTCGTCCGGAGGCGGCGGTGGATTCGGCGGCGGCTCTGGCTTCGGCGGCGGCTTCGGAGGCGGCTTCGGTGGTGCTCCCATTGTCCAGAAGCACATCTACGTGCACGTCCCACCCCCAGAACCCGAAGAACAGCGCCCACAAGTGATCGGAGGCGGTGGTGTGCCCCAGAAGCACTACAAGATCATCTTCATTAAGGCACCAGCACCTCCCGCACCCGTCGCGCCCATCATCCCCGCCCAGGCCCAGAACGAGGAGAAGACCCTCGTCTACGTGTTGGTCAAGAAGCCCGACGAACAGCCCGACATCACCATCCCCACCGCCGCTCCCACTCAACCCTCAAAACCCGAAGTTTACTTCATCAAGTACAAGACCCAGAAGGAAGGCGGTGCTATCGGTGGTGGCTCTATCGGCGGTGGAATCGGCGGCGGTCTGGTTGGCGGTCTCTCTGGTGGCAGCATCGGCGGTGGCATCTCCGGCGGTAGCATCAGCGGTGGTCTGTCTGGTGGCAGCATCGGTGGACACGGTGGCAGCATCGGAGGCATCTCCGGCGGTAGCATTGGTGGCGGACACGGTGGCAGCATCTCCGGCGGACACTCCTCCGGTGGAGTCAGCTCCTCGTACGGCCCCCCCGGCCAGTCCGGCCCCTACTAAACACGGCGCACCGCGCTACCACATGTGATACCTGCTTAGCCGGCGACAAATTTAGTTTTAAGTAGAGAAAAAATTACGGTGCCTAAATGTATTTATGTAAATAGTAATTTTAATGTATGTTTAGTTGTATTATAAAATTCTTTTTTGCATAAAAATGATAAACCAACTGTCTGACTGTTCTTGTCATCGAATCAACCCACCAAACCAAAAACCAGACACAAACCTAACCTTAAGTCTTGAAAGGTCTTGGAGAAATTTGAACCTTAAACATAGCTAGTAACAATTTGAACTCGAGCTATAACAATACCACAATACCACAAACTTTACTCAATATACGCTAGCTTGGAACAGTAAGATATAACATAAGTGTTTTACAATTCCCATTAACACGACTCATCGAAATCAATACACTTATTTGTAGAAAGTGATATTTTCACCGCGTGGGCTATAGTTGCGCAACCTTGCCGGGACAGTGTGACCCCGGTTGCGCAACCGGGACGGGACAGTGTGACCCCGGTTGCATAATGCACTCACAAGAAGCTGCTTGCCACATCTATATGCGTAGAAAATATCCCCAGTTTGTCTAAATATATTGCGCAACGCTTATAGTATTTCAACAATATCATTTCGTAACCTGACATTTGAGAACATTTTCCCTTTTATCATACTTATGACTTGTGACCTTGTACGGCAATGATAATGATTGCTGAGATCTGAGTATGAACAAAAGGGAGAATGCGATTGGTAACGTTACATAACTTTATGATGACACGGAACAGAACGTGTTTCAAAATGAATATTTATGACGTGTGGTGAAATTTGTCGACTTCCGCACGAAACATGTTTGGGCATATCATTATTGTTGTCTGGGAAAGTCTCTGAGACCACTTTGGGGAAGTGTAAGAGAGTAACACACTGTACTGATTGTAAGTTGACTGATTTTTTGACGGACTGACTTGACTTTTATTGCTAGCACTACATATCTAGATCCTCTTAACACTACATTAATAATAAAACTACTGGACTGATTTTAATACGGCTTTCACCGTCGGTATGATTTTTAATGAGATGTATATACAATAGTATATTTTATATATATCCTCACGCCTTCCCACAAGGGTCCCCGAAGGGGTAGGCAGAGGTGTATAGGTAATGCTCACACACCCACTTTCCGCCAGAGGTATATTTAATTTGGCATTTCAATTCTATACTGCAACCGAGTGAAGCTGGGGCAGGCGGATGTTATAAAATATATATATATGTATATGCGTATATTTAAAATTATGTAATTAATGTTCTGACCCGCTTTAACATTATTAATCATTTTTAAAATAAATTATTTTAATTTATTCTCACACATAATTCCTTTCACATTATTTAAATATAATTCTGACAGACAAAGCACAGTTGCAACTAATTAAATTTTGGCACATACGTGAATATCTTGGAATATTTCCACGAGAGAATTGACCTACAGTCAAGCAACCATTCTACAATGGGAACTGGATAGCAAAATACAATCTCTATTTACATAAATACATTCACAAATGTGAATATTCTCTCTGCCTACCCCTTCGGGGACCCTTATGAAGTTATATGGACATACACACACATACGAGTACATTCATAAATACTTCCAACATTTACCAAGAATCCCAACATTGTCATATTCATAATACAAACATCGTCACGCCATACCACAAGAGTGTAGTTCGTAAGTGTCCCCGGGTACCGTAGAATAAATTATTTAATTTCATTGCAACACCATGGTATCGCTTGCGTTAACCCTTCTTGAAGATCATTGTACATTCTGGAGAAAACATTATCGGACTATATTCAACAGCCTGGACGTTCGCGATAAGAATCTCCTATGAATCCGCATAGTACGAAGCCTGTTAGTTTCTAAAGTACAGGAATGGATTTTTTAATTTTTTTTTATTTTTTTAATAAATTGTCTCTCGTAGCGTGAGTTCCGGGAACTTTTGCTACTTAACCCGTCAATGGCGAGACCTAGGCCTCCAGCCAGGCACTTAAGTATTAAGCAACACAGCTAAGGGCACCCCCTGTGGGGTTCGGACCTCGGCTTAGGGCGTTGCTGGTTCGCGAGCAAGGGAGCTGGGCTGGACTGGTATTTTATTATTATTTAGTTATTTGGGGAGGGGATTTGGAATCGTTGCTCTAGTCACATGGACCAACGGTTAGTTGACCAATTAGTGACCAGCGGTAACAAGTAGGTTGACACTTAAATGGACTTTAAAGCTCATCATTCATGATTCCTATGTTAATTCACTTTATAAGGTGTGCACCTGGCCCTTGGCATGGATTATTAAAACTAGATCACTTAAAAAACCCGTTTGGATGCATCACCGTATTACATGCATTATAAAAGGCAGTTTTTTTATTTGTTTCAACGCGCTAATGTTGCGTAGAGACAGTGCCATCCACGAATACGCGCCCCACTAATTTCTAGTCGAGGGGGTCGCGGAATATGATCCGAGTCTATTAATTGTAGTGTGCGTGTGCTATCCTAAGTAATCAGTGTACGTAGCGATAATACTGAAATTTTATTGGAAGGTTGCATACTTACACTATAAACTATAGAATATTGGGCGCGGCTTCGTGGATGCCACTATCTATACCACTTATTTGATATGAATAGTTCTGAAATTACATATATATCAGTTTATTGAGGAAGTATATAGGATTGTATATTGTGGCAATGCTGCCAGCCATCTTTGCACCCTCCTTCGGGACGATTTGATACAAGTGTTTTATGTTATGTCAAAAACTAAAAAGTCAAAATCAAAATGAATAAAAAACTAAGAATACATAAAATAAATATATTTATAATAGCCGTGGTGGCCGAGTGGTTCGAGCAGTTGCCTGCGACGCAAAGGTCGCAAGTTCGAATCCCGACAGCACCAATGAGTTTTTCTGAACTTTTAAGTACAGTGATTAGTCACACAACGAGCTTGACGGTGAAGGAAGACATCGAGAGGAAACCTGCATACGTCTGAGAAGAAATTCAAAGGCGTATATATAGTCGTGCTTGAGTAACGGCGATGGACTCGCCATCTGTCACGTTGGCACCTAATATAACTCTGGCGGAAAGTGGATGTGTGGGTATTACTTATACCCTGCCTACTTTTGGGACCCTTGTGAGAAGGCGTGAGGATATATATATTTAATTATAATGTAACATCAGTATGCTACTTCAAGAAAACGGAATAATAATCAAAATTGCTAGTACCTATATCAAAAATGCACCCATACATATCATGACCCATATTTAACCATCTGGTCTAGTAGTTAGAGGCTCCTGAATAACAAACTTGAGGTCGCGGGTTTTATTCCCGCTGTGGGCGAACACGAGTATTTCCACCTTACACGTGGATGTGCTACGGTGTCCGTTAGTGCTTGATATCCCAATTTCCTTACTTGCATCGCAATCACCCGAGATTTAGTCATCAGACGGTGATTAAACCTGTATTATCCAAGTTGTATAATCGGCCAAAAATAACTGTCACACATTCTACCTGTGCCAGTTACAAGTCGTTGCAACTCGCCGGATGCCGATCATTAATCGAGATGACTGTACTGTCTGTCAACTTAATATGTGCCTAGATATGGCATCGACATCGCGAACGCATCGTCTTACTAAATATAAACATTCATTTATCAACATAATATTCATTTATAAAAAGAAAATAAAAATAATAAGGCTACATGATATATGTAATTGATTTGAAGATGCAATAACGGCTTGAAAATGGGAATATGAAACGTGTGCAAAATCGGCTCTATATTTTATAGTATACTAACTGTCCCGCCCAGCTTCGCATGGGTGAAACAATAGACCGGCTTTATTCAATATTTTAAACGCTCGAATCTCACGAACCTTATGCTAACCTAAAAAAATTCTTTCGCATTCGATAGCCTGTATTGAGGAACACTATTGGTAATTAAACCAGTAATCATCACAGATGAAACCGCATGATATAAATAGTGCCATCTACAAAGACGCGCCCCACGAATTTCTAGTGGGGTCGCGGGATGCGGGGAGTATAACCCGAGTCTATTAATTGTAGTGTATGTAGGTAATCAGTGTGTACCGACAATACCCAAACATTAGTGGAAGGTTGCACACGTACACAATAAACTATGAAGAAGAATAGTGGGGCGCGTCTTCGTAAATGGCAGTATCTATAAGCCACTTATCAATAAATAAAGTGATAAACACCTTGTGTCCGTAAAAATCCGCGGCCCGTCTCGACAGTGAGAGTAGAGTGAAGTGCTTTCGCTCATAACGTAACGTTTCATTTCATACGAGACGTTAGTCATACATTTTATACGAGTAGACGTTGTAGTTATATTATTCACGGACCGCATGCGTAGTGTTATGTACCCATTTTTACCATTGCCTATCCTCACGCCTTCCCACACGTGTGTGCGGAGGGGTAGGCAGAGGTAGCACTCACACACTTTCGCCAGAGATATATTTTCGGTGCCGACGTGACCGACGGCGATTCCATCGCCGTAACTCAAGCACGACTATACATACGCATTTGAATTTCTTCAGACGTATGCAGGATTCCTCTCTATGTTTTCTGTAAAGCTCGTGGTGTTACTAATTACGATACATAAGTTCAGAAAATCTCTTTGGTACGGTCGGGATTCGAACTTACAAGCTTTATGTTACAGGCAACTACTCGCACCACTGGGCCACCAAAGCTCTTTGCATTGCCTAAATTTATATTACTTTCTTGATTGGAGCATGAAAAATATACAATAATCATAAACATATATATATCAAGAAAGAGGGTAAATTTATACTTCAATAACGATTTGATCCTTGGTCTTATAACAATTATTCCCAGTAGAATGAACTTAAGTGCTTTAGAATAAAACGGTCGTGTTGAAAGTTAGTGCGTTAATATAAAGCTCCAAGTTAGCGTCTGCAGTCTGGCTCCTCTCTATTAGTAAACATAGGTGCGTGATCTATGCCAACTCACGGATGTGCAAAGTCACGTTTCATATTTTGTAAGAGCTTGCAAAGTGCCGTTTTCTAACTATTTTTATTATATTGCGTTGCGTTTTATGAATGGGCCTGCGATTAATAGATAAGTATTTAATCACTGTATTTTATTATGAGTAATAGAATATGTCACACTTAATGGTCTTTCTATTTGTAAATAGAATTCTTTGCCCCTTTTTTTATTGTGGGAAGTGTTTTGAAATCAGACTGAGGGGTCAAGAGTATTTGTGAACGAAACTTAATAGTAATGTGAAAGTTGAAGAAACGTGTCTATGCCTCCAATTGTATACGGCATCTTATTGATATGACAAAACATACATACATATCATCACGCCAAGTCCCTAACGGGGTAGGCAGAGAGTATAGAGCGCCAGTTCTCTCTAGACTTACATAGGTACCTCTTTCGCTTCGTCCACATTCATCAGTCTCTTCATACATGTTGGTCGGTTTCGAGTACTCTTAACGTTCCCGTCCTTCAGAGTCCGATCTATTTGATCCAGGTGGTTAGAATGTGGTCTTCCTCTGCCTTTTCTTGCACACACTTTTGCTTTTTATATCTGTTTCGTCAATCTTTCTTCACTCATCCTTTCTATATGTCCAAGCCAACGTAACATAACTTTCTTTATCTTTACAATCACGCCCACATTCACGCCAGTTGATTTGCGAATCTCTTCATTGCGGATTCGATCTGAGATCGTTACACCGCACATTTTTCGAAGACATCGCATCTCAACTGCATTTAAGCTATTTTCATATTTCCTCTGACATACCCAGGATTCCGCTGCCGTATAATAAAGTTTCGTAAAGGGTAAAGGGTGGTAAAGGGACCCATATCGCGTTGTGGCCAAAAACCTGTGTGAAAAAAACATAAAAAGTTAGATATTCCATCTAACGTGGATTTTATTGCTCGACTTCGTTCTCTCTCAACGTTCAGAACTGATATATTTATAGACACATTTTCCAGGTAACATTTTCTTCCAAACCTTATTCTAGCTAATTAAAGATTCATTACCAATTAATATAATAATATTATCGTTTTGATGTTCGAGTTTAGTGCTATATCAAATAGATGGATTATTCAAAGATGGAAACGTCAAGAATTCTTGAAACCGTATGTATGTAGAGGGTGATGAACGTGGATGACGCGAAAGAGGCCTGTAGGTCTGGAGATCTCTCTGCCGTGCTTTTTTTTATACAACAAGCAAACAAGCATACGGCCTACCTGCAACGGTTACCCCAGCCTATTTACGCTTACAATACCAAAGTATCACTTGTGCGTTTCCACTCTGTGTGCGGAGAGTTATACTATGTTCGTAGCATAATGGGACTAATTCCTCAACTGCCAACACAATATAACAATCCTCCCCCCTCCCCAAGGAGCTGATAACCTTATTCACAAAAAAAATAATATTTGGCTACGGACTTCTATAAGGTGGATGTCCTGCCCCAGTCAGGCAGCTCCAAATTCGAACGGGAAACCCGTTATGCTCTAACTCTTTTAGTGAGATTGGGAGCCAGTCTGATGATATCGTGTAGCTATGCAGGTATGACTAGTGTGTTTCAATTCACAAGTTATGAAATGATACAAAGCGCGAGATTATCAAGTGTTTCTGCCATCACCCACTTACCCACTTATTTTTTGAGTTTCTACACAACCTCGCGCAAAACATTCCCACTAGACTTCTTAAACGTTTCGGAGTAAGCAGCTCATTACATTCATAGTTTTTTAACGAACAAATATGTTCCCATTGCATTCTTTACTTCATGTGGGTATTCAACTTTAATATAATGTATCCAAACGCCGTCACACAAAGGTCCCCGAAAGAGTAGGCAGAAGTATACTCACTCACATTCCGCCAGAGAGATATTTTAGGGGCCAACGGGAAAGATGTCGAGTCCCTCGTTGTAACTCAAGCAGACACACGCCTTTGCATTTCTTTTCAAACGTACATGTGCAGGTTTCCTCTTGATGTTTCCTTGACCTTCACCAGCTCGTGGTGTGACTAATCAGTATACCTAAGTTCAGAAAAACTCATTGGGATGTCAATGGGATTCGAACTTGCAATCTTTTTGTTGCAGGCAAATAATCGAACCTTCGGCCACCACGGTTTTCAATTGCTCTCAGCCAAATCGAACCTGCGCTTATATCCATGGATGTATCAGCCCACATGTCTCGTCTCACACACCCGAAAGATCACCGGATCTTATCCCATTTTGAAACAAGAAACCACGAGTCAAGTGATGGATAAGTTTATTTTGAGGGTTCCACCATTTATGACTCTTTGTATTGTAGCGTGAGGTCAAACATCCCGAAGGGTTAGGCAGAGGTGTTAATAAATCCACCTCTCGTCAGATATATTAAGTTGCCATCATGATATATGGCGAATCAGGTCGTGGTGTAGTTAATCACTGTACGTAAGCCCAGAAAATTGATTGGTAGTCGTCGGAATTCGAACTTACAATATTTGCTGGCAGACTACTTAAACCACTCGGCCATCACGGCACTGTTTCAACAATGTCTGTCTCAACAATAGTTACACGTATGTGTAATATAACAATAAATGCACGTTACATGCAAATCTTAAAATACATTACATCCATAAGACAGATTAAGAGTAGCCTTGCAAAACATTACTCTCCGTGGTCTTTTGATAATTTGGACGTCAACTCTTTCACAATTCTTCGCCCGCAATGCCGACAAACTAATGACCAGTCAGAAGTGTCAAAACATAATTATTAATAGTTTTAAATGCTTACGGCTATTGCTTTCATTATTGCATAGCATCGTCCTTTTGAAAACTGACACTATGTCAATCACTTAGCGTAATGAATGGAAGTGAAATTTAACATCAATTTTATTCCTTGCCGTGGTAAGTGCCTTGCAATGTAAAGATTTACACCCTTAAGCCCAATGTGGTTTGAAACAATGTTTTTGACATAAGTATAGTGAAAACACGTAGACGTACTTTCTGTTAAAAGACAATGCAGGTTTCCTCTCGATGTTTTCCTTCACCGTAAAGCTTGTGGTGCGACTATTCACGGCATACATAGTGTCATCCACTAAGACGCGCCCTGGTAATCTTCCCTATTGTTTATAGTGCAAGCGTGCAACCTTCCACTAATATTTGAATATTATCGGTACACACTACACCCATGAGTGCACACGCACGATACAATTAATAGAGTCGGGTCGTACACCCCGCATCCAGCGACCCTCTCGACTAGAAATTGATGGGGCGCGTCTTCGGGGATACTTCGGGGTACTATCTATAATTCAGTTCAGAAAGGTATGGTAAAGTCATGATTCAAACTAGCAACGTTTGTGTTACAGGCAACTCGAACCAGTCGGTCACGTTTATTTGGAACTGTTTATGTAATCCTTGAGTTCAGACACACCAATGACATTCATCGAAGCTCGTAGCTAATTACACGCCGTAGTATGCCTAAGTGTGACGTACGACCTTTGTTTATGATGTCATCGCAAAGGTCTCGGTCATTGACCGCGCTGTAAACACGTCAATGATTCAATATTAATGGTTTGTTTACTTATTACACCTCCGTGAGTCTGCTGTGATTTACTTGTGAGATGTAGACGCAGCTATTAAATAATGATTTTAGCAAAGTATTTACATACATATCATTACGCCGAGCCCCTTAACGGGTAAGTAGACACTACAGCGCCAGTTCTCTCTAGACTGACATACACCTCTTTCGCTTCATCCACGGTCGTCAGTCTTAGTATTATTGCCGTTATAGTAATTTTAGGCCTCCCGTGACAAGGGGGCTGGCGAATATTTCGCTCAGCGATCAGCATTGCCATACAACGTGGCAATGCCGCTAGTCTTCTTGGCAACCTTCCGCGTGACACAGATTTGGGACATTTATTCTATTTATAGTTAGTTTATATTTATTATTACTTTGTACCTACCGTCACATTTATGTTTCTCGATTAAAGGAAAGATTAGACCGTTATTATTGTCGTTATCCAGCTACAAGAAAGGCATTATACAATCATTGATTTCTCGATAATACACATCGACGTTCGACCGAGTATTACCAACATTACGATAATAAACGCCATTAAATTGCCACAATTTCACCGCGAATGACTATTGTTTAGCAAAATACCAACTCTCTGACCTTTCAGATGTATTCTATAGGTAATTGTTTTGTTGAGAGCGGTTAAACGTTCTAGCAATTAGAGGGAATTAGTGTAGTCCTGTTAATGCAAAGCAACCTGATACTAACTACCAACTCGTGGTTTTGTATAATAATAACCGTGGTGATAAAGTGAAAATAGTCACCTGCAAAATCATGAAAGAGAGTTCGAACCCCGTGGTGACTCTATGACATTTTTCTTTTTTATTTAGTATCTTAACTTACCGCAACGCGAGCTTAATAGTGAAGGAAAACATCGTTAACTAACCACACTAGTATAAACATACCACATTAAGGGTTGTAAGGTTTCACGGTGAAGGAAAATGTCGTGGGAAATCCTACATATGTTTGACTAGGTATCTATTGACGTGCTTGAGAAATAGCGAAGGACTCGCCATCTGCCACGTGGGCCTCTTAATATGCCTCCAGCAAATTAAGGATGGATTAAAAATGTTCCAAATACATTATTCCTTTTTAAGAAATTAGCGAAAGTCTATCCATTGCCGCGTTTGGACACAACGGGGTCTACTTTCAAAGAACAAAGAACGCGAGTTACTTAAAACGACGATTAAACACAAAACAACAATTATAAATTGTAACAAGCATTCAAATATGCGTACGCTGACACTGCATTCACAATAAATAAATAGATAATCTGTACAATTGAAACTGCAACAATGCCTAGGTGCCTTCCGGAAAAGTCGCGTCGCTTGTTACCGGGGACTTCCGTGTGTTTGTCTGACTGTTGCGCACGTGTAGGGCTACCTCTCTTATTACGCTTTATTTTCAGTATAACATACCGTGTTCTGACGGTTTGTTTGTGTCGGGCCGAGTGGTTCGAGCAGTTGACTGCGACACAAAGATCGCAAGTTCGAATCCCGACTGTACCAATGAGTTTTTCTGAACTTAAGTACAGTGATTAGTCACACCACGAGCTTTACGGTGAAGGAAAACATCGTGAGGAAACCTGCATACGTCTGAGAAGAAATTCAAAAGGCTCGCCATCTGTCATCTTAGCACCGAATATACCTCTGCCTACCCCTTCGGGGACCCTTGTGGGAAGGCGTGAGGTACAAAATAAAATTCAATACGGAACTCTTGAAATAGATACAAATTTGGGTTTGCAACGCGTGTGCGATAACCCTGGTGTTGTAAGCGTCCATAAGCGGTGGCCATTACGCGAACTGTCTACCTGTTTGCTACCTAAGTTGTTTTAAAAATATATTTTATGTTATATTTGCTTGTGCCTCTCGGCTTGTCGACTGTAAAAAGATTAGTTAGATTTGATATAAGAATTATTTAAAGAGGTAGGTGTGGCAACCCTAACGACATACATGAATATGGTTTGTTTGAATAGCGGTGTGTATGCACAAATGCAGCGACAGTCTAAAATCGTGTGTTCATTAGTTTTACGTATATTATTTTGTTTAATATATCGTTAAAGTAACCAACGGTCTTCAAGAGTATATACGGAGTAGCAATTCAATACAACGCGGAGGTTACTACTTTTTGCGTAAAAATCAGGTAACATAACTCTATATAATAAGTATAAAGTTGCTTAAAGATAATACATAAAACTGAAAATATGTTATCACTGACAGTGCTATTCTAATCGATGTTATCTCTCAATGACTGCTATCGGATAGAAGGTTTAAAATTCCTAGCTGCCTGATTGACATGCCATTTCGTTCATTGTCGTTTCATTGTCGTTTCGTTATTGAAACCTGTAATTGGTACAGAACATTTAATTGAGTATCATGTTACAATGTAGGAGTCAACGTTCCCAATAATTATAACGAGATTGTGTTAACAGAACTATTTCTCACGATAGTTACTTGAACGTAATTATGTCTGAAAATATTTACTCACATGGTAGATTTTGCTACATTAATCTTGTCGTTATTGTATAAGTAGGCATATTGTTCGTGGATATATTTATACAGTACTCTGTTCACACCCCACGCGATAATTTCATTAGAAGTTTTATTACTTAAGGTAATGTATGAAATATATCACGAACTTCAAGGTACGTATATAAAATAATAAAATAAAGGCAGTAAATAAAAGTAGGCAGAGGTGTATAGGTAGTACACACCCACTTTCTGCCAGAGATATATTTAGGTGCCAACGTGACGGATGGCGAGTCCATCGCCGTTACTCAAGCACGTCTATACATACGCCTTTGAATTGCTTCTCAGACGTATGCAGGTTTCCTCTCGATGTTTTCCTTCACCGTAATGCTCTGATCTGACTAAATACTATACTTAGTTCAGAAAAACTCATTGGTACAGTCGAGATTCGAACTTGCGATCTTTGTGTCGCAGGCAACTACTCGAACCAATAGGTCACCACGGAATCATACTTAGGTATACAAATATAATATAACAATACTTCTTCTAAGGAGGCGCAACGTTAATAAGGTTTATGGCCGATATGTAATATCATTAGCATAACGCTAAGAGGTTTGTGTACACAAAATTAATTCGATAAATTGTATTAATTAAACGCTATATAAATTAACTCCGTACTCCTAAAATTCAGTAATGTTTTGATGGTTACTGTTACTGAACGCAATTGTATTTAATTCGGAACTCTTGTGATTTTACACATGTGAGCGTAGAATGCCAAATGTTATGCTAATTCTATCCATCTATCCAGCTTCTATCTTGTATCTTCTATCTATACTTATAAAGAGGAAAGATTTGATTGTTTTTTGTTTAGGCACCGAAACTACTGGATCGATTTGAAAAATTATTTCACCATTGCAAAGCTACAGTCACCTTGAGTGACATAAATGCTATATTTTCTTTTATAAAAAGAAATATATCCACCCGTACGAAGCCAAGACATACTGCTAGTTAATTAATAAAATCAGATTGTTCGAACTAATTATCCTGGTAATTAGAATTAGGTCATCTTCATTCACACCTTTATACTAATATTATAAAGAGACGTTTGAGTTCGGTTATCTTAGAGAAAAATGTATGTATCCTTACGCCTTCCCACAAGGGTCCCCGAAGGGGGTAGGCAAAGTCCATCAAGTCAAGATGGCGAGTCCATCGCCGTTACTCAAGCACGACTATGTTCAATTTGTGTGGAGTTTAACAATAGCGCCAGTTTGGTTTAGACATCTGACGGTCGCTTGTGATCTAAAGCTTTTGTATGTAACAAAAGCTCCTGAGAGTTTTCAGGAGTTAAATTGAGACAAAGCGTTTTACAGTACGTCTGTGCAAATAATTTTAGACGTGGCACTCGTAAACTGTTTGATATTCCGCACAGTACTTGTGGAGCAGGCCAAAGATTGCCTTAGCGGAACTCTTTTTGGAATCTTACCGGTATGTTAGCAATCTTCGCTAAACGTGCTCTAAAGTCACTTGCGTGTCATTAATGATAATAAATACTTTGTGACAATTCCACTCAAATTGACGTAGTCCCAAACAAAGCAATGCTTGTACTATGGAAACTAGACAACGATATAGAGACTTATGTATGTAGATTGATATATACATAAATATATCGAATATCCAAGAATAAGGTATAAATACACGAGTTCATCACACAGATATATGCCCTCAGCAGGAATCGAGCCCGCGACTACAAGCTTCGCAGTCAGGACCTCTTGATCGCTAGACGAGAAGGCGTTTTTTTCTTAATTTTTTTATTATAAAGAGCCGTGGTGGCCGAGTGGTTTGAGCAGTTGCCTGCGACGCAAAGGTCGCAAGTTCGAATCCCGACTGTACCAATGAGATTTTTCTGAACTTAAGTATAATGATTAGTCACACCACGAGCTTTACGGTGAAGGAAAACATCGAGAGGAAACCTGCATACGTCTGAGAAGAAATTCAAAGGCGTATGTATAGTCGTGCTGGAGTAACGGCGATGGACTCGCCATCTGTCACGTTGGCACCTAATATACCTCTGGCGGAAAGTGGGTGTGAGGGTATTACCTATACACCTCTGCCTACCCCTTCGGGGACCCTTGTGGGAAGGCGTGAGGATATATTATTATTATAAAGGGACAGATTTTGTTTTTGGAGGTTGAGAAGATCCCAACAAAATAAATTTGCTATTTCAAAGTATTCACCATCACCAGTAAACATTCTTTACGGTGTTTTTGTACTAATTTTAATTGAGGAAAAGCCTATATTGTATCAACATTTCAAAAACAGTGTACTAGATACATAAAAACAACCTCGTAATATCAATTAGTCAGAAAAAAATGTGCATTTAAATTATGAGATGAAAATGAGTACGTAATTATTCGCAAAAAACCTGTATTGGTCATAAAAATGCATTCAGAGTATGAAGTGGCATATTATATAACATAATTACCTACATTAGCGAACTAAAGTAATACAGTAATGAGCGTAAACTTTCCTCTTAAACCTGTCATAACAAAATAGCTGACTGCTATATTGTTCGCAGTCGCAGCGGTTCTCAGTCGCAAGTCGCAGACGCGTGGTTAACGATTGTGACACTAACCGGATCCGTGCATTATGTAGTCACTTTAATTCCGGTTTTCGACAAACATGAAGAATTTAGAACCGGAAATGAATTGCTTAATTTATCTCTTTTTAATTATACAATTTGTATTAAAAGTGATCCGAGTTTTCCTTACATATGAAACTACCATATAATACGAGTACATGCTATGACAAATAGGCATATAAAATATACATCCTCAAGCCTTCCCACAAGGGTCCCCGAAGGGGTAGGCGGAGGTGTATACGTAGCTCCCACACACCCACTTTCCGCCAGAGATTTTAAGATGCCAACGTGGCAGGTGGCGAGTCCATCGCCGTTATTCAAGCACTACCATACAAATGTATGTTAGAAATATCATAGAGGGAAAGGTAGGGGGGAAAAGAGAACGTGGAATAAAAAGCCTTCCAATAAAGTCTCCATAACGGAAGTTTTTCCTGAAACTAGTTCATTTTATACGTAACTAGCAGTCCCGCCCAGCTACGCTGAAAAAAAAAATTCCTGATATACGATTGCAGCGCCATCTATCGGTTTTAATTGTGAATCTAAACCATTCTCGAATCCACCTGAAGACACAGAAAATTTCATTAAAATCGGTCCGGCCGTTTACGATTCTATAAAGGACATGCATTAATTTATATGTGTAGTCGTATATTATTTCTATTTTCTCAGTACGTACATCGCTTCAGAATACAAAGAGTGCATTCACCAAGATTAATATGAGATACCCACACAGATTCTGCAATAAATAACCAGTCAACATCCTGATACAGCGACCACTGGCCAATATTTAAGTGTCGGTAAATGCTAAGTTACGTAAAGGGTTAGTCACGATGAAAGTGCAGTCTGATACGACACAGATTCCTCGTGCGGCTTTCTTGACAATATAGTGGAGCACGTGCACGTTGTTCGTGTGTGTGTGTGCGTGTTTGTCATTATTCAGGATGTTTCATTAATAGAACACATTTTGCTAGAACTTAAGGGGTGTTGTGAATATATTCTCATGACGATACAATAAAATAGATAGCTGCAAAGGATAACAGAATAAGAACATTATGAAGGGGAGTAATATTATAAGTGAGTTTTTTCCGGAACTACTATTGACATATATATGAATTTATCGTTAAAATACACATTATTAGACATCGTCAAGTTTCTCACAGGTTACGAAGGGCGAGAAAAAGTCTTCTCTAGATTTGCGGATCTTCTTCACTTTATATCTCTGAAAATTACTATTGACTAGCGACCGACTTAAGTGAGTTAATAATATAAATTCAGAATATTATTTTATTTTACTGTGTGCAAATAGAGGCAAAGGAAGACCAACTTCCAACTACCTAGATCAGACACAGAAGGATCGGAACGTCAACAATATTTTTGACGTTCCCATCCGTATTGACGTACTCTAAACCGGCGAGCATGTATAAAGACATTAATAATTGCGGATGCAGCGAAAAAGGTCTAAGACTAGAGCCTATTTTTTATGGAAAGACCCAATAAAGTGGGAAACGCAAAGTGATAACCCTACAACAAACGCCTTGGCCTTAGCCCCCTTGTCATTTTTACGCAAGAGTGATAACCCTATTACAAACGCCTAAGCTATAGCTTTTATGATGTTTCTTTAAGAAGCTGTGGTGTCCGAGCCATAATATATCCCTGGCGGAAAGGTGTGTATGGGTACTATTTATACATATCTGCCTCTTGTGGGATGTTGTGAGGATATGAGGATTTAGCGTCCTACAGTTTTCTACTCCTTCTACTTCTACCAATTGTCTGTGCTCTTAGCTCAATAATAATTACCATAACTCATACATCATTTACACACCTCAAAATAACCTATATACATATTCAAAACCGTTAAAATCGCTGCTACGACATTGTAAGTCAATGTTTCTCAAAATTACTAGCAATTTGTTTTACTTCTGCATTATCTTTACAAAAGACCGAAGCAAAACAACTCGAAAGCTATTACGTCAGAATATTTCTCAAGCGTATTAAGCCTATACAATATTCACTCGCTTAACGCTTACACGGAAAGCTTTCATACGTTTAAAATGTTTGCAATAACATGCCAACAAAAAGACTGAACTGAAATTATGAAAGTTTGAGAACAAGTTAAGCCTGGTTACTGTCAGTTAAGGGATACGAAATACATATTATCCATGTATTTCGTATCCCTTAGTAAATTAATAATATTTAAAAATTAAAGAAGTAAACATTCTACTTTTACCTTCGTTAATGCAAATAGCGCTTCTTAATGATAATTTATGTTTGAACTAAACTAAATATATGAATTTAAAAAAAATTGCTTAAACGTAATGTACGTTTAACAGAGGAAACTTTACTGATGTCTGTATGAACTGTCTCTGTCTGCAAGTTTTTGTAAGTGTAACACAACCCAAGGATTGTATGCAGGGTCTTGAGAAGCAATTCCAGCAACTTAATTCACTTACTTACTTACTTAATTCACATTTACCTAACTTACTCATCTGTACTGTACCCCAACATAGTGCATGTAAGTGCATTATTTAAGTACTACCAACACACAATAATTTTTCTATTGCATAAAGTTATTTAAAATCTGTGTGAAAAGATTCCTGCAGGGTCGGCAGCGCGCGGGCAGTAGTGTTGCAAGCGTCCATAGGCGGCGGTAACTGCTTACCATTCGGCAGACCGCAGGCTTGATTGCCACCCGTGGGTTATAAAAAAAACAAAAATCTTCCAACTAGAACGTTTTCAATTGAGTTTCTTAAGTTTTACAACACGTTACAGGCGTAATATTACCACTAAAGGACTTAAAATTAGAGCAATTTGGTTCACCGCATGCATAGTGAGCAGAAAGGCTTTTGAAACATTTCAAACAAAGAATACGGATGTATTGCAAGTTTAAAGCCTATTCTTTTCATTCGCTCACGAGAGTGTTAATAATTATGTACTTCGCAAGTCTTCTTTTTTAACTCAGTTCTTTTTGTATCCATTAAGTTTGTTCTCACTATAACACGTTTTATATTTACATTTAAATCATTATACTTTCTTTGCCCTTTTTTGCCCCTTTGAATTTAAATTAACTTTATTAGCAAGTAACACGGTATGCAATTATATACCTAATATAAAAAAAACGAATGAATTAAGTAATATTGTGTACAAGTGACAAGTGACCGAGTGTGCTATATCGGTAAATGGGCAAATTCTAGAGCAAGTGAATGAATTTGTATATCTTAGAAGCATGTTCACACGAGATGAAAAGTATGAAAAAGGATATTGAAAGAAGGATAACTGCCGGAAATAAGGTGAATGGAGCCATGTCGGCGTTGATGGGCAGTAAAAGTCTGGCAAGAATGCTCGAGTTGCTGTCCACAACGCGATATTGGTACCTACTTTATTGTATGGCAGCGAATCCTGGGTATGTCAGAGGAAGTATGAAAATAGCTTGAATGCAGTCGAGATGCGATCTCTTCGAAAAATGTGCGGCGTAACGATATTAGATCGAATCCGCAATGAAGAGATTCGCAAATCAACTGGCGTGAATGAGGGCGTGATTGTAAAGATGAAGAAAGGCATGTTACATATGAAGTTTTCTGAGTGATTAATCGCACTACGAGCATTACGGTGAAGGAAAACATTAAGAGGAAACTTCCGTACGCTTCAGAAATAACTTAAAGACGTGTATGTATAGTCGTACTTGACAAATGGCGACGGACTCGCCATCTCAAACCACGTCCTAGCCACTTAAAAGCCCGTGAATATAAACGATAAAAATAATAATAAAACACCAACCACAAATAATCATTATTACATTATCTCACCAAATAAAACGATGCTAATAAGTATCAAATTTATATACCATAAATCACTAATGATAAGTTATTTGCTAGCCATATTAATCTTGCATTAGAATTACGCAATGGAAGCGCCATCTATCGAGCTTGAATAAGCTGTCGGGTTAATCCAAAAATGGTAGGAGAAGGTGCGCAGGCGCATCAGATTCTCGTGTTCACGACTTCGAATGCGTAATCTTGCCATACTGTCACTAGACGTGCGGCTTAAACTATAGGAATGTGCGACAATGGTACTAATCTTATTATATGCGAAAGTTTGTGAAGATGTTTATTTTCGCAAAAACTGTTTAACGACATTGGATGAAATTAGACGCAAAGATAGATTATTTGCTGGATTAACACATAGAGTATGTATGGTTCGAGAAAAAAAGCCAGAAAAAACATTCAATGAATTTTTTTTATGGCAGGGAACAGATAGTAATCGAAAATGGAATATAGTATATCAAAATTAGATACACATACATGGATGAAATAATATGTCCGATAGTTTCTACGTTTGCGGTAACTGAAGAGAAAAAGATAAATATAACTGGAAGTCTTAGATGCTATATCCTTACTTTGATGGAGCTTTTTCATTACATACTTTATAAATTACTTACAACTAAAGTTACCAGCGATATAAAGACAAACTTTTGTATGAAGAGAAGATACCTGAGAGAGTACATACCTCTTTCGCTTTATGCACATTAATCGGTATCTTAACTATAAGATGCAAAGTACATTTGCTCATCAACAAACATCGACAAAAAGGCCATGATTCGTATTTGTTCGTGGATCGAACCAGATCCACGAAAGCCAGTTCAAACATACGGAACGGCAAATCAGATTAAACTAAACAATCCTCACGCCTTCCCACAAGATTCCCCGAAGGGGTAGGCCGAGGTGTATAGGTAGTACCCACAAACCCGCTTTCCGCCAGAGACATATTTAAAGTGCCAACGTGCCAGATGGCGAGTCCATCGCCGTTACTCAAGCACGACTATACATACGCCTTTGAATTGCTTCTCAGACGTATGCACGTTTCCTCTCGATGTTTTCCTTCACCGTGAAGCTCGTGGTGTGACTAATCACTGTACTTAAGTTCAGAAATACTCATTGGTACACACGAGATTCAAACTTTGTGTCGCAGGCACTACTCGCACCACTAAGTCACGGCTATTAAATATATTATTTTTATTCGTTCCTTTTATACCACATATTAAAGCAACTGTCCTTTTTACTGAGGCACTATGTATAAACTATCTCATGGCACTGTCGCCATTATAGAATTTATTAAATCTCGTCTCCAAACCGCCTCATCTTCTACCGTGCTCTGTATCTCACAGTTAATGTTCGTGCGTAACTAAGACCGAGTCAAAGGGCAAGTGAGTGGCAAGAAACAGATCAGTTTAGGATACAACAAGTTCTAAATGGGAATAGATTACAAGGATTCATTGAATCAATTAAGATATGACTCATTCTTTTAAGTCCTTAAATGGTCCATTTCGCCTCAATGTGATTACGCTGTTCCCCCATACTTAAGGACTAATGCCGTAACATTATAATATTGTTATTGTATACCTAATGATTTGAAAAGAGTAACCATGGAGTTTCTTGCAGGTTCTTCTCCATGGAAACGACCAACCCGGACCGTGCACCTATTTAGACGTTTTATAAGTGCCGATCTAGGCCTATGTGAAATAAAAATATTTAGATTTGATTAATAAGACAATTTTTGATACCTGCATTCAAGCAGTAATAAAATCTGGTACCCGAAGACTGTATTAAAATAATATAATAATATATCCTCACGCTTTCCCACAAGGGTCCCCGAAGGGGTAGGCATAGGCGTATAGGTAATACCCACACACCCACTTTCGCCAGAGGTATATTAGGTGCCAAGGTGACAGATGGCGAGTTATAGAGATGATGACTAAAGTTACATATATTACTGTACTTAAGTTGAGACAAAACTCATTGATATAAACCGTAGGTGTTCGTATATACGTACAATCACCTAAAACCACTCACCGTAGCTTAAATAAAAATCCTTTAAGCATGTTTCCTCGCTTCCATAGGGTTAACATTCCCTTAAGTGGCACAAAATAAACGCCTAATTTATAGGCGCAGTATAAAATGTAAAAGGTAAACTAGGCATAATTGAGAGCGCGCGCGCATCTTGCAATAGACATCAACGCGCTTGCAACTCTCATGCGCATATTAATTTAATTGGATGTTACGAAGACTCACATACGTGTATTTACCTAATAGTTAGAGAAATGCTTGCAGTATTATGTGCAGTAGCTTGCAATAATAATAATAATCGAGGTACTTATATTATTATTTACTGCGAAGTATAACCTGAAAAGTTTTTCAAAGTAGGGTAATATTTGATAAAATATAATATATCTAAAATTAAATAGGGCTATTTTTACACCTCCTGCATAATTATTCTAATATTATAAAGAATTTGTAAAAAAACCTCATACACACCACAAATGATATAATTTTTACGCGAATAAAAGCTCAGGAAGCAGCAAATTTATTTATATTTATTTATTTATATCCCTCTATGTCTCACTGCTAAGGAAAAGCCTCCCTCCTGTCTTTCCACTCCCCGCGATCGAGCGCTTCTTTCTACCATTTGCTCAGATGCTGTCAGATTGCGTCAGATGTCCAGTTCATCCCGTCATCTTCTTCAGGGCACAGATAATATATAATGCTGGTGCTATTTCAAATTACAAATGATTTACGTAAATTTGAATGCGTGACCTCCGTAATAGTGTTTCGTCGTTCTCGAACGCTGAGTGATCAATATTTCTGTTGACATAATTATTGATTTTACCTTAACTTCGACTATTGATCAATATCAGTTGAGATATGAATATATATAACGTGACAATCAATATTATAACTTAAATAGATTGTAATGCTTTGAAATTGAATCCAAATTCCAATGGCAATGGCATAGTAAAGTTAGTATTGTAACAATATTACACATGTTGATCGCAAGAACTATATAGTCTTTATTCCAAACGGGTAGAGTTGAAGTTACAACTCCCAGAGAACGATCATTAACATTGATATTGTATGAGGACGGGAACTGCAAGTAAATTCACATTTGACGTAAACGTTACGTCACATCTACGCAAGAGCTGACCTCTGACATGACCCTAGAGTGATGTGACGACTGACAACCGATTATCGATAATTTTTCAAGCCACAGATATATTAGAAAAGAATTGAATTTTGAATCTGTTTAACAGTTATCTTGTGAAGTGTGTTTCATTGCTATTAGTTATAAAGGTACTTTATAAGATTGGTTAATTAATGCGATTTATGCGTTAAGCTTTAAGGAATTACAAAACCAAAATACATTGACACATATTTATATCTACAAAGAAATTAATTCGATGCCCTGTCTATCTTTTGATATTTAAATTATTCATTGCTATTTGATGGAACTTTGCAATTTTGAAAGGAGGGAAATATAGTACCCTCATACCCACTTTCCGCCAGAGATATATTATGGTGACGTGATAGATGGCGTTTCCATCACCGTTAGTCAAGCACGACTATACATACGCCATTGAATTTCTTCTCAATTTCGCTCTTAATGTTTTCCTTCACCGTAAATCACGTGGTGTGACTAATAACTGTACTGAAATTCAAAAAGACTCCTTCAGCTCTAAATCGGGATTCGCACTTGCAATTTTTATGATGCGACGTCTCGAACAGCTTTGCCAGCAGGGCTTTTGTACACTCATCTATACTAATATTATAAAGAGGAAAGATTTGTATGTAAGTAAGTTTGTAATGAATGGCTCAAAAAGTACTAGACGGATTTGAAAAATTCTTTCACCATTGAAAAGTTACATACACCCTGAGTGACAGGCTATATTTTCTTTTATAAAAAAATTATGCCTACTCGTGCGAAGCCGGGACGGACCGCTAGTCATATATAAATGTTTATAGTATAACAATTTGTACTAACTAGTTGTAGAAGTAATGTTATCGATACCAACTACATAGTATTAAGTACAACATCGATTAATCCAATCACTAGGCACGCGTGTTGCGCACCGCCGCAGATAGAGTCCAGCTTACTCCATAATGACGCAACTGTAATCTACGCCGAATCAAACCCAATGTTGTTATTGCGGCATGTACTAATGACATATTTAATTACTTGGACTTTTATCATTGAGGTAAATGTTTGGGGATCGGCGGTCGATAGATGTAGGAACACACTTACATTTATGATCCTCGTAAGCGAAACGTTCCTAAATTCAGGATGTCTCCGTATAAGTATGGTAAAATGTCGGAAATCATATAATAATAATAAATAATAAAACTATTAAAAAAAAAGAGTAGGAGTCAACATATTACCGCCTTGAATAACGTTGTCATTCTGTTATTTTTGGAGCGTTTTTCATTTTATTTCTAGAAGATGTTTCTTAGAAAGAAGCCGTGGTGGCCGAGTGGTTCGAGCAGTTGCCTGCGACGCAAAGGTCGCAAGTTCGAATCCCGACTGTACCAATGAGTTTTTTCTGAACTTAAGTATAGTGATTAGTCACACCACGAGCTTTACGGTGAAGGAAACATCGAGAGGAAACCTGCATACGTCTGAGAAGAAATTCAAAGGCGGAAAATGTATAGTCGTGCTTGAGTAACGGCGATGGACTCGCCATCTGTCACGTTGGCACCTAATATACCTTTGGCGGAAAGTGGGTGTGTGGGTATTACCCATACACCTCTGCCTACCCCTTCGGGGACCCTTGTGGGAAGGCGTGAGGATATATTATGTTTCTTTGACAGCATGTATATTGCTTGTATTCTCCTAATGGTGTATGAAATAGTGTGTGAACTCACTCAACTAAAACAGGTGACATTGATGCAACAAGTACTTTTAAACATTTTGCTGCCCTTCGAAGAAACACGGTGTATTTACGAACCAATCCGCATTGAAGAGATTCTCCAAGCAACTCGTATGAATAATCGAATGCACGTTGGTTTGGCAAGACTAAGGTACAAATACTCGTTCATCACACCAATACCTGCCCTTCGCGCCCTTCGAACCCGTGACCTCAAGTTTCGCAATCAGTAACTATTAGACCAGACAGACGTATATATATATATATATACGTATATATATATATATGTATATATATATACGTATATATATATATATATATATATATCCTCACGCCTTCCACAAAGGACCCCGAAGGGAGTAGGCAGAGAGTGTTATGGTAATACCCACACACCCACTTTCCGCCAGAGGTATATTAGGTGCCAACGTGACAGATGGCGAGTCCATCGCCGTTACTCAAGCACGACTATACATACGCCTTTGAATTTCTTCTCAGACGTATGCAGGTTTCCTCACGATGTTTTCCTTCACCGTAAAGCTCGTGGTGTGACTAATCACTGCACTTAAGTTCAGAAAAACTCATTGGTACAGTTGGGATTCGAACTTGCGACCTTTGCGTCGCAGGTTCGAATCGCGCTCGAACCACTCGGCCACCACGGCTACTACAGACAGACGTCTAAATCTAAAATGTTGTTAACGAGGTTATAAGTAAGTCTAAAATTAGAAAAGATCAAATCAAGGAATGATACGTACCTATTAATATAATAAAGAAATACTCCAAAACAAAACCTTTGCTAAAGCTCAATTTCCAATGAAAATCGCATGTCGGACTCGCGTCAAGTAACACTTGAAAAACGACGTAATTGAGTTACGAAAATATTTTCCTTTTGTGGGTTAACCTGCGCAGACTACGGCGGTGAAAGAGCTCGGTATTTACCCCACATCACTAGAAACTTTTTAGCATCGCGGGCTCTTTAAACCATCTTAGATTAGAGTACTGGTTTAGGACTTTAAGTTCCGTATGAATCTTGATGTCGCAGGCTCCATGCCTGGACGGGAATATTTGCTGTCATGTCAAGCTATCTATCTATTCATATCGTTTAGAACTAGATCGATTTATGCTAACAATCGATAATATTTTCTTGAAACGCTTACTTCGGAATCGCTCGTTGCAAAACTAGTGTTAAGAGGAACTGTTAGAAGAAACTTCTACGAACGCTGAAAATCTTCCTCGTTAAAACAAAACACAATCCATTTGGTGTTTTAATACATCACGGGTGGCAAACAAGCATGCGGTCCAACTGATGGTAAACGGTTTCCGCCGCCTAAGGACGCTTGCAACACCAGGGGTATTGCTCGCGCGCTGGCGACCCTTCAGGAATCTTTTCACACCCTTCTTAATGATACATTTCTGCTGATTCCTGTGGAGAAAGCTTCCTCTCTGGGACGATGTTATCCTCTCCTCTTTTAATTTACTCATTCCTCTGTATGTGTGAACTGCTAGAGAACTGTTTAATATACATACTCTTGTCCACAGAAATAATGAACACGTGCCAGCCAGAGGTCAAGTGGAAGAAAGTCCCCTTTACGTACAGAAGCAATTTGAGGTAATTATAGAAAATATGTACATTACAATATATAGAACTTAATTGGATTGCCCTACCGAGAGCCGTGACGGCCTAGTGGTTCGAGTAGACCGCAACGAAAAGATTGCAAGTTCGAGACCCGATGTTACAGTATACATTGTAATCCTTGACCGACTATACTAATTAGTTTTTTCTGAACTTAAGTACTTACAAATTAATTAACCACGCCTCGAATTCTACGGTTCAGGAAAACATAGAGAAAACTGTATACATTTGAGAAGCAAATACATATGTGTGTACATATATGTATGTATTCTCGCCATCTTTCCCGTTGGTGCCTAAATATATTTCCCGTAAAAGAGGATGTGTTACCATGCACCTCTGCCTACCCCTTTGGGACCCCCTGGAAATCAACTAATCGAATATATCTCCACACTTTACCACAAGTAATATGAGAGTAAGATTTTTGTATTCTTACCAGGATAATTTAGAAGACTGCGATGAGTGGGAAGTGAGCAGAACACGGGTCCACCTAGGCTCTCTGATTGGCAGTGGAGCCTTTGGCAGGGTCCACGCTGCGCAGTTGGATATGCCTGGTGGAGAGACCATTACGGTAGCAGCTAAGATGTTGACAGGTAATTTTTTTTCTCAATATTTTCATATTTACAAGCTGTAGAACCTAGGTACGACTACACTGCTTGAAATAATAATAATACATCCACACGCCTTCACACAAGGGTCCCCGAAGGAGTAGGCACAGGTGTATAGGTAATACCTACCCGATTACCGCGAGATATATTTTAGGTGCCAAAGTGACAGATAGCGAGTCCATCGCCGTTACTCTAGCACGACTATACATACGCCATTGAATGGCTTATCAGACCTATGCAGGTTTCCTCTCGATGTTTTAATTCACCGTAAAGCTCGTGGTGTGACTAATCACTGTACTTAAGTTCAGAAAAACTTATTGCTACAGTTCGAAAACTGCGAATCTTTGTGTCGCAGGCAACTACACGAACCACTCGGCCACCACGGCTTTTAAAAGACGATAATAAAATTGAGAGAGCATCAATATATCTTAATGTCTCGTACAATATTAAGATTAGAAGATATTCGTAGAATTCATAGAACTTCGAAAGTTAAGTTTTCTTGAAAATAGCGAGTTTAAGGGTTTTACGGTGTAGGAAAACATGAAGTTACAACCTACATACCTTTGTGAAAGTCGTATCTATAGTTATTTTAGAGAAACCGCGATGGACTCGCCATCATAAATAAATTAAATCCGTGTATGTTTTTCAACAAATTGAAATTGTCGTGCGAAAGAATTATGACAGTCCACAATCTAGCTACGTTAGAAGTAAACGTTTGTTATATCAGCCCTGGCTAACAATTAACGTTACGTATAACGAGGAAATGAAAGTGCCCATAATCCTCCTAGATTCACTGCGACCGGTTAAACCGCCTGACATAGCTGTAATGTTAATAAAAATAACCTCTACATTTATAATAACCTGTCTATTCCATACAGCCGAATTATATAAAGATATACAATTGGTTTGATATAATGATAGACTTATTTTTAGGTCATAATTTGATGTTCTTTTACAGACATACATGTCTTTACGCAGAGTACCTGACGTTTGAACTAGGTATGAAGAGAAAGTAGAGCGCCAGTTCTCACTACTATAGACCTCTTTCGCTTCATCTACAATCTTAATAAATGCTCGCCGATTTTGAATACTGTATATAGTTTTACTAGCTGTCCCGCCCAGCTTCGCCCGGGTGAAAAAGTAAACTTCCTGAAACACGATCGCGTCGTCCAATTTTGATATAAGCTATCCTTTCTTTTAAGTTGGATCAAACTGCATGGTGTGCAAATTTGATTGAAATCGGTTAAGTAGTTCGGGAGCCCATCGTGGACTTGATTGCCATAAAAAAGGTTATAGTGAGTCAATCTTAAAAGATAGGCATATGCTGTCGCGGACTTTTTTTTAGAACTATTAAAGAGGAACAATTCCCTCATACATGATATTTGTTTAACTTAAACCGTTTACGCAGCGTACGCAACGGAAGCTCACAAAAAGGAATATTTTTTCCCGTTCTGGCAACATGATTCATTTATGCTTCGCTCCTATTGGTCGTAGCGTGATGTTATATAGCCTAAAGCCTTCCTAGAGAAATGGACTATCCAACACAAAAAAAAAAATTCAATTCCAACCAGTAGTACCTGAGCGTTCAAACAAATAAACAAACAAACAAGCTCTTCAGCTTTATAATATTAGTATAGATAGATTGCATCTTAACTATAGTTATAAAGATTTTAAGTCCCAAGGCTGTAGTGCCCGAGTGGTTCAAGTACCAAGTTGTCTGTAATAGAAAAATTGCAAGTTCGAATCCCGACTGTACCAATGAGTTTTCTGAACTACAGTGATTAGTCACACCACGAGCTTTACCATGAAGAAAAACATCGGGAGGAAACCTGCATACATCTGAGAAGCAATTCAATTAAATACAATTGATAGCAGAGTGATCAGTGGTCTTATTTGTGAAGCAAAAAGCCATGGTTTCAATTCCCATAGAGGACAGACATTTCTATGATAGGTTTAAAAAAATACTTCAACTTTATTCCAAAATATTCTATGTATACAATTATGAAGATCAATATGCCCATTTCGACATGAAGATCGCAAAACTGGGTTCTTTGTACAAATATTGACGTCCCTTTCCAGTCCCTTAAGGTTTTCATTTAAAAATCCCTATTTATGTATGTACTATGTACATACGTTCCTTGTGGCTGTGACTTGAAAACAGACGTATTTAGAGGAATAATTTTAATGGTAGCTAAAAACTACAAGAAGAAACGTTAACGATTGATTGTTTCAACAGAAAATGCATCTGAAGAGGAGATGCAAGACTTTCTGCGCGAGATAGTGATGCTGAAACACGTAGGATACCACAAACACGTGATCAGGTTGATTGCGTGCTGCACGAGGCGTGCTCCCCTCATCGCCCTGTTGGAGCACGCCCCGAGAGGAGATCTACTCACTCTCCTTAGAGCTGCTCGCGGAAGGAGGAAGGAACAGGGCTCTGACGTCACTTTGCGAGTGGATAGCCAACATGGCCGCCCTTCTGAAGCCGACTGTAAGTGTATATCTATACAAATAAATAAAAACAGATTGTCTGTTTGTAATATTAAAATAACCGCTTTTTACTAAAGGATGGATGGATGTATACACGGTACATATATAACAAAAGTTTTTTTTATTATTTGTCTGACTGTCTGTCTCTCTGTTTGTTCCGGCTAATCTCTGAAACAGCTGGACCGATTTTAACGGGACTTTCACTGGCAGATACAGAACTGAAGCTACTTTTATTTTACTTTTTTGTTAATATCCACGCGGACGAAGTCGCTGGCACAGCTAGTAAATAACATAAATTATATCAAGAGTACTCGAAACCGACAAGCATGTATGAAGAGACTGATGAATGTGGACGAAGCAAAAGAGGTATGTAAGTCTAGAGAGAACTGGCGCTCTATACTCTCTGCCTACCCCGCTAGGGACTTGGCTTGATGATATGTATATATGTATGTATCTATATCTTTGCCATCCTCTGTCGTGATGATTTATACCTACCACGTAATTGAGTCACGAAATAAGTACGTAACTACTTACAGTCGGAAGCTGAAGTCTTTGAACTGTACTGTACTGAACATTGAACCCATTATGCAATGCTAAATTACACAGGCACGTACTGAACGTAAGGCGAGACTTGAGACAACTATTTTCTATATAACGCCTACTAACTTTGATGAGCAATATTACTAAAAGGTTTTTCTTATGATGCTTCTCTGGATAAATCAGGCGCTTCTGTTTTTTCAGCCGAGTACACGAATTTGAGTGACTCCGATCCGGCACTTTCGGATGGGAAGCCTTGTGACGTGGGCGATAGAATAAAGTGCAGAGATCATTACGTGGCTGAGCCGGCGTTACACCTTGATAGCAGTGTCATGAGAGACTACGCACTTCAAGTCGCTTTGGGCATGAAACATTTAGAGGATAGAGGTATTACCCACAGGTGAGCTTGTTATTAATTAGATATGAAGGAACTGTGTTCGATCACTACATATTACATAACAAATCAAAACATTCTAAAACAACTGGGCGAATTTTTAAGCGACTCATCAATAGAGTAGAGAGGTTGGGCATAACTGGTTTCCCGTTCGAATTTGGAGCTGCCCGACTGGGGCAGGACCTCCACCTTATAGAAATCCGTAGCCAAATAACACAATTTGTGTTGTGTTCCTACGTGGTGAATAAGGTTTCCAAAAATGAGCTCCTTGGGGAGGGGGGAGGATTGTTACATTGTGTTGGAAGCAGAGGGATTAAAACCATTATGCCGCCAACACACTGTAACTCTCCAAACACAGAGTGGCAACGTGCAAGTGATTCTTCGGTATCGTGAGCGTAAATAGGCTACGGTAACCATTTCCCATCAGGTGGGCCGTATGCTTGTTTGCCACTCTTGTTGTATAATAAAAAAATAAAAAAAAGTAATAAGTCACTTCACAAGCTTTACAGTGTAGGAAAGCACACAGAGGAAACATTTGAGTAAATGTAAATTCAAAGGCGTATGTATAAGTCATATATAAGAAGCCGGGTTTTCAAACTGATTTTTTTCATTTTTTTTCATGAACAATCTAGGTACTGGGCTACCATGGCCACTGTAAGAATTTGTATTATATTACTTATAGGTCAGGGTTGGAACTTATTTCACGGCTCGGTGATTCTATTAAAGTTACAACTAAAGGGTCCCTTTATATCCCTCTTGTCGTTTTCTTTGTACGTTACGAAAAATCGTTTGAATAACGTACTTGAGTAACGGCGATGGACTCACCATCTGTCACAATAGCACCTCTGCCTACCCTTTTGGGAACCCTTGCGGGAAGGGGTGAGGATATATAACACATAAGAGACGTAGTCGCAAAATAGCAAATAGTTTAATTCGCGTAGTAAATATCTAGACAACCTGAGGAAATCTGTATAACTATGAGAAGTCACCTCTAATCTAAATATATATCAAAATGAATGTTTGTATGTATGTCCTTTAAAGAGTCGTAAGCGACTGCACCGATTTTAATGAAATTTTCTGTGTGGTGGAGTCGAGAATGGTTTAGATTCACAATTGGACCCAATAGGTGGCGTTGCGATCGTGTTTTCACGCGATGTTAGACACATTATGCAACACTTCGTGACATGGCGTGAATATATGTGGGCACCTAATATACCTCTGGCGGAAAGTGGGCGTGTGGGTATTACCTATACACTTCTACCTACCCCTTCGGGGACCCTTGTGGGAAGGCGTGAGGATATATATATATTACAGAGAAAGTAATTAAAAGCCAGGGAATATAAATTGTATATTTATTCAGTGATTTTTCAACAAATGATACAAAACAGGCGTAATAATGTTGATGTTAGCAGACTCACAGCCGATTTCATTCAAAGAACCATTGTACGTTGGTTTGCACAAGCAAAGTTGTAATACCGGGAAAATACCGGGATTTTCCTGGAAGCACGCCCGTCAACAGTGCCTACCCGGGCGAGCTCGGAAAATATTTAATTCCAATTTCAAACGCCCAGGTGACTCGGTTTCGCGGTAAATAATATTGTTTGTTGAAATACAATATTTTCACGTTGATTGTGTATTGACTGAGAGGTATCGAATTAAAAGTAAGAATATAATTATACATGGCCATAGTGGCCGAGTGGTTCGAGTAGTTGCCTGCACCACAAAGATTGCAAGTTTGAATATCGACTCTATCGGCTTTTATGAACTTAAGTACAGTGATTAGCCACACCTCGAGCTTTACGGCGAAGGAAAACATCGAGAAGAAATCTGCACACGTTTGAGAAGAAATTCAAAGACGTATGTAACATATAGTCCTTCTTGAATAACGACGGCGGACCCGCCATCTGTCAAGTTGGCATCTAAAATATATCTCTGGCGGAAAGTTGATGTATGGTTTCTATCCTGCTTACACCCCTCCGCCTAGACCTTGTGGGAAGGCGTAATGATATCAGGATTTAGTGTTCTACTGTTGCCTACTCTTTCAACTTCTACCTATTGTCACTCTATATTCTTAGCTATATTATATATATTCATATATACATACCTATATATAATATAGTATAAATATAATTATATAAGGAACTTGAAAATACTATGGCTTTGATACGTAACTGTATTTTGAATTCAAAGGGACGTAAGCGCCTGAAAATAGTTTTATAGCATTATAAAATACTTAAATACAGTGATTAGTCACACCACGAGCTTTACGGTGAAGGAAAACATTGAGGAAACCTGCATACGTCTGAGAAGAAATTCAAAGGCGTATGTATAGTCGTGCTTGAGTAACGGCGATGGACTCGCCATCTGTCACGTTGGCACCTAATATACCTCTGGCGGAAAGTGGGTGTGTGGGTATTACCTATACACCTCTGCCTACCCCTTCGGGGACCCTTGTGGGAAGGCGTGAGGATATATTATTATATATTATAATTTATATTATTAAAATACAGGGTTGCGTTGTTCGCTATTTTGTACAGGCGTACTGAATTAAATTTTAATACAATTTGGACCGAAACTTGAAATACGACGCACGTCCTTTGAGGAAAAGATAACATTTGGATCGTGCCGTGGCCTCCACCAACTGATATCTAGGAAGTATTTTTAAATTACCTATAAAGGAAAAATGTCATGGCATCACAAAAACAAATAGCGTCATACAAAATATGTATCTTTTTTTGACATTTGATCGATTGATGTAATATGATTGGATATTGCGGTTGCGATGAAACAAAAGTGAGTTAACATGTTCTTGTCGTCCTTTTATATTTTGTAACGTTTGTCTGATTCCAATCAAACATAAAATTAATTAAATAATGATAGAAATAAGTATTAATTACTTTTAAAGTCCTTATAAGTACAGACACGTCTTAAGATAAATGCTATCGCGGGACATAGCTGTATCTATCGCGGGATATACATATCATCACATCAAAACCCTCACGGGGGGCAAAGAGAGGAGTGCCAGCTCTCTGCGGATTTGCAAAGCTCATTCGCTTCACCTCTATTCATCAGGCTGTTCATACACGCTCGACGGTTTCGAGTACTGGAAAACAGTAAGTAAAGCTAACGTAAAGTATTAACGAAACCAAAGCCGGGAGCGAAAGGTAGTGTCTTAATTCAATAGCTTTGGTACGATTTTTCCAATACATTTTGTTAGCGAAGCCTTGTTTATACTGCGGTTCGCCTGATGTGCGTGAATATCCGTATCAGCGGTTGCTAGGCAACAGTTGCTAGGAGCAGACAACCTCAAGGCTGTACTAACCATCCAAGTGGTTATTATTTTAATCATGAGGCACCGTAACACGACGTAATTCGGTTCGTTATTTGATAAACGTAATAAAGGTTAAAGATAAAACATTATTTAAGGTTAGCTGTTTTTTTTTTTATTATGATACCAAATGTGAAGGTACTAAGGTTCAAATTAATTACCGACTTAATAATATCCTGTAAGTTATCCTTATATTGTAATTACATTCTCTGGAATATTTATGTAGGTTACGAACGGCTCCAAATTAAGCTATAAGCTATACCAATATAAGCTGGCCATGAGATAGTGTAAGAGTTCTACGTATTATAGACCTTATTATACTGGTAACTTATACCTCTAGTAGATATATGTAAAACAGTCCGATCTTTAATTATCTCCATGTTCGACACTTATAATGAGTAATATACTTAGCACAGTATAACTCTCTGAACGCAGAGAGGCCACGAGCAAGTGATACTTGGGTATTGTAAGCGTAAATAGGCTACGGTAAACACTTCCATCAGGTGGGCCGTATGCTTGTTTGCCACTCTTGTTGTATAAAAAAGCAAAAGGATATTTTACTGGCCGGTTCTTCAGCTTACTTTTCTTCGGAGATATATTTCGTATTTATACATTATCTATTATATAATTAGATGTATGATATTATTACATATTATATTGCATAGTATATTATAATAATATATAAAGAATTTATGTTTATATTTCCCAACTACATATTTATTTTATTTTATAGCCTGCCATGGCTATCTCTGCATCACCCAAAGGTTAACTGGTAGAGAATGCCTTCGGTATTAAGTTCGCCTTAGCAAAATGTTTTGCAGGAAGTTTTTATAACTAAAAAAATAAATAAATAAATATTTTAGGTGTCATCGTGACAGACGGAGAGTCCATCGTCGTTACTCAAGCACGACTATACATACAGCTTTGAATGTATTCTCAAGCATGCACGTTACCGCTCGATGTTTTCCTTCACCGTTAAGCACGTGGTGTGACTAATCACTGTACCTGCTTAAGTTCAGAAAAAGTCATTAATACAGTCGGGATTCGAACTTGCTATCTTTCTGTCTATATGCAATTCAAAGCGATGTATGCCGCGACAACCATGACCATGACAACTCCATAGACGTGAACATTAAAAAAAAATGTTCCAATTACTTGACCATTAATAAAACCTTCTTTTTACAATTCCAGAGACTTGGCAGCACGTAATATCCTTGTGGATGGGGCGGGTGTACTCAAAGTGGCGGACTTCGGCCTCTCCCGCTCCGGTGTGTACGTCCACACCCGCTCCAGACCCGTCCCGCTGCGGTGGCTGGCTCCCGAAGCCATCATGCACGCACAGTACTGCGGCGCCAGCGATGTCTGGGCTTTTGCCGTTCTACTGTGGGAGATCGCCACTCTAGGTATTCATAAGAATATAGTATTGGTAAATTTTACATAGTGTTAGTAAATGACATCTGAGCTGCAATTCAAAGGCGTGTAATCATGCTTGAACGGGACGGACTCGCCAAATGTCACGTTGGTATCTTAAATATACCTCTGGGTGATTGTTTGGGTACTACCTATACACCTCTGCCTACCGCTTCGGGGACCCTTATGAGAGGGCGTGAGGATATACAATATAGCTTGAATAATCCGGTTGAAACCGCGAGACAGTGTCCCATACATTAACCTATAATAATATATAATATATCCTCACGCCTTCCCGCAAGGGTCCCCGAAGGGGTAGGCAGAGGTGTATAGGTAATACCCACACACCCACTTTCCGCCAGAGGTATATTAGGTGCCAACGTGACAGATGGCAAGTCCATCGCCGTTAGTCAAGCACGACTATACATACGCCTTTGAATTTCTTCTCAGACGTATGCAGGTTTCCTCTCGATGTTTTCCTTCACCGTAAAGCTCGTGGTGTGACTAATCACTGTACTGTACATTAACCTCAAACTTTTTATTACATTCCAGGTGGCTTTCCTTACGCTGAACTGAGCAACCACCATGTACCGCCCTTCTTAGCCGGTGGAGGTCGGCTCCCCAAGCCAGCGCGAGCTTCAACAAGACTGTACCAACTCATGGTCCAATGTTGGTCGGAACACCCACACGACAGGCCAACCTTTGCACAAATAGTTAACACACTGAACGCGCAGAACCAGCTGTATGTAGACTTGGAGGTATTCTCTGATGAGCTGCCGTTCAGCGATGACCACTTCGCCATATCCCAAGGTCTCACTGACCAAATGTAAAGACTGATTTAAATTGTTATACCCTTCACTTTGCACAGTAAATGTGTTTTAAAATCTTAAAGGTATTTTTGTTCTTTTCAAAGATCCGAGTCTCCGAAAACCTTTCATCTAAATTATGTTGTTCATCGAACCTATTCGACAAGATTATTATTATGATGATTATTATTATAATAATCATACTAGTATTATAAATGCGGAAGTTTGTGATAATGTTTGTTCCACTGAGCGGAATTGGATGGGACCATCCACTCGTGTCAAATTTGATTTCGTTTCGGGGCACAGCTAGTTTTAATGAATTACGTTAAACTTATTCCACAAGTAATAATAATAAAATATATTTAAGAGCCGTGGTGGCCGAGTGGTTTGAGCAGTTGCCTGCGACGCAAAGATCGCAAGTTCGAATCCCGACTGTACCAATGTGTTTTTCTGAACATAAGTACAGTGATTAGTCACACCACGAGCTTAACGGTGAAGGAATCTAAAACATCGAGAGGAAACCTGCATACGTCTGAGAAGAAATTCAAATGCGTATGTGTAGTCGTGCTTGAGTAACGGCGATGGACGCGCCATCTATCACGTTGACACCTAATATACTTCTGGCGGAAAGTGGGTGTGTGGGTATTACCTATACACCTCTGCCTACCCCTTCGGGGACCCTTGTGGGAAGACGTGAGGATATTTAAATAAATGGTTAAATTAGGATTTTTATCTGGTCCACCTCTCACCTGGGCCTCTCCCACTTCTCTGAGTGGCACAATTTCCATTTACTTAGCAACAAAACTACAATTTAGCAAATTAATTGAGTAAAAAGAAAATGTGTTTCAGCTCCTTTAGGGACCCACGAATGTACACAGGTCTCTCGGTCAATAGCTCTACCATTTAGCAAGCATTCTCAAGTCTAAACTCTCCAAACAAGCGAATGTAGGGAGAATCTCTCGCAATTACGATACTTTTAGTCATGCCCGATTTTGTTGGTCAAATAACATCAAATCTCTTTTCATTGCAAAGTATTTAAGTTTCACCCTTAGGATTAGTCACGAATCAATTAGCTCCATATATACAAACCTTCACGGTCAGTGGCGCAGCTACCTAGGGGCTAGACGGGGTAGTGCCCCGGGGACCATGAACTCCGGGGACCATGAACTCAGGGGTCCCTCGGACTCTGACTCACGAACTATAAATTGATCTAGTGAAAATTTCTCCCATATTCGGAATTTAAATAAAACAGATTCCATGCGACTTTAATAATGGCAACTCAGTTTTTCGTTAAAATAAGTTTAAATTTGTATTTGTTTTTTTTTTATGGAATTTTATTATAGAGTCGACTGAATTACGACGAATCTGGAGTACGTCGAATTCGGAAAATGACGAATACTATATGTTGCCCCAGGGCTTTGGGCTACCCAGCTACGCCACTGAACACGATTGTAAATTTTTTTTGACCACCTGTCCACCACAAGCCTGTCTTGTTTAAAGCCGTCTACGGACGCTTCTTTCTTCATGCTTCGTTACAAAAACACATCCGGTGAATGCAAATAAAACATTATTTGCGTATAAATATTTTATAGCACCAAAATCAAATAGCCATAAAAACTCGCAAACCTGAGTTGGCTGACGACATTTTTAACGATATATACGTTTTTATAAAAATATTATAAAAACTGTGAATAAAATAGGTAAGTACGCGGAAAAACAGTCTTGATGTATCCCTAGGATTTTTCTAAGAAAGTAAGTACTCTTATCAAATTCTAACTTTGGATTTAGCCGATGTCGTCACAATAGCTTACCTTTTGCTTTGTTCCAGTGATACTGAATGTGATAATCAAGCCGCTAATTGTCGCATTGGCTTTGGAAATGGTACCGACAACAAATGGCGAAATGGACAACGACCCTCTGGTTTTCATAGCGAACCCCGTGGAAGCCCAAATGCCAGGTCATTGGCTACCAATGAGCATTGTAAAAGTTATCTTAGCCAGGACTACCAAGAAGCATACCAAACAAATTAATCTTAATACGAAAACTACTGGAAATTCTCTTTTCTCAAGCGTTAATGTGCCAACCAAACAAAATAGAACTAAACCAAGAACCATCAAAACCACCATAAAAACGACTGAACCAACGATTGAAACAACTACCATAACCACAACTGAATCAATAGCGGAAGTAACAATAACGGAAACAACGGCCACAGAGCCATTGACCTCAAAAACAACAACGTCCACAGTGCCCACAACCGAACTAACGACTACAAAACCAACCACCACTGAAGCAGAAACTCAAGTAACAACACCAGAAACAACGACCACAGAACCAACAACGACGACCACAGAATCAACAACGACGACCACAGAACCAACAACGACGACCACAGAACCAACAACGACGACCACAGAACCAACAACGACGACCACAGAACCGACGACTGAAGCAACAACCACAGAAACAACGACAGAGGTAACGACTACAGAAACCACAACAGAAACGACTACCACAGAACGAACCACTACACAACCAACGACTGTTATATCAACAACGGAAACGACCACGGAGCCAACGACTGAAATAACAACAACGGAAACGACGACCACAGAACCAACGACCACAGAAACGACGACCACAGAACCAACGACCACAGAAACGATGACCACAGAACCAACGACCACTGAAACTACGACCACGGAACCAACGACCACAGAAACGACGACCACAGAACCAACGACCACAGAAACGACGACCACGGAACCAACGACCACAGAAACGACGACCACGGAACCAACGACCGAAGCAACAACCACAGAAACAACAACGGAGCCGACTACTGCAGCAACGACCAGAACGACACGACGAAGACCGACTAGACCGTTCCCACAGCGTCCTAATATGGCATAACTATTTTATTTAACAACTTCGAGACAGTTATTATGTAAGCATACCAAGTTCGTACTAAGCATTAGATAATTTATAAGGTTTGTTAAATAATACAAATTGACCGTATAAATATAGCATTGTAGGCAGAACAATTTATTGACCTTCATATCGTCAAACCAAGCATAAGATTTTTGGGTGATACATCTTGAGTCTGCATAAACCTTAATGTAACCCTTGACTGAAAAGTGTTAGGGTACAACGGATCTCCTAACAATTGTAGTTGTCCGAAGGGTACCCCCTCTTTATAGGAGATCACAGCCAAATTATACCGCTACTAAAGATTGTGGTGAGAAAGGTCCAGATGGTCCGGGTAGTTGAGGTGGTACAAGGTGAGTGGCCTTATGCTGCCAACACATCACCTCTACACAACACAAAATAAGGCCTAATATTACTAGCACATTATGTATAAACATAATTCCCGAAGGTGTAATCGGAGGTGTAAGGAGACACTCAATTCGCCAAATAATATTTAGTTGACAACGTAACGTTCGTTCAAGAGAGGTAGGGCATAACGGGTTTCCCGTTCGAATTTGGAGCTGCCCGACTGGGGCAGGATCTCCACCTTATAGCAGTCCGTAGCCAAATAACACAATTTATTGTGTTGTGTTCCTACGCGGTGAATAAGGTTTCCAGTAATGAGCTCCTTGGGGTGGGGGGAGGATTGTTGTATTGTGTTGGCAGCAGAGGGATTAGTCTCATTATGCTGCCAACACAGTACAACTCTCCGAACACAGAGTGGCAACGCGCTAGTGATACTTCGGTTCGTAAATAGGCTGCGGTGACCGATTTCCATCGGGTGGGCCGTATGCTTGTTTCCCACTTTTGTTGTATAAAAAAAAAAAATACGGATGCCGAGTCCCTAACGGGGTAGGGAGAGAGAGTAGAGCGCCAGTTCTCTCTCGACTTACATACCTCCTTCGCTTCGTCCATATTTACCATATTCTCTTCATGCTCGTTGGTTTCCAGTACTCTTGACGTTCCCGCCCTTGAGTATCCGATTGATATAACATTTCCGTTTTTAGCGTCCGAATGACTATATTATGTCATCGAACTCCTACTACTACCTACTAGACCGATTTTAATGAATTTTCTGTGTCTTCAGGTCTTGTTTCTGTATGTATTCGAGAATGGTGATGCCACGCCATTATGCGCCATGATATGTGGCGCTGGGGTCGTGTTTGAGGATATTTTTTTCAGTTTATTAGTATTATAAATGCGAAAGTTTGTGAACTTTCGTGAAAAACTTTTGTGAAAAACGGAATGAATGAAAAATGAATGAAACTTGGCACAAAGATATATTTATTACCACGAAGGATATGTTTTGTAGCGAAAATAAATCTACATAAAATGATACTAATGACATCGATAGTGAAATAATCTATTAAAATACTGTGACAGTTGGCGTTATTACATGCTTCGATAAGTGTTTCGAGCTGAAACCCCATATAGCTCCTAGTTTGATGTAGTGAACTGAAACTGAATGAAAAGACCTAATTACTTCAGACCGAAGAAGTTGTAAGAATCTTCCCAAAAAAGACTGATAATAGAGAAGAGAAGAAAGAGGCGTTACTCCCACAGCTCGCCTGTGATATTGAGCTTATGTGCCAACAGTAGGAGTACGCACAACTTTACAATAATGCACTTCGACTTTGAACTACTGCGCGGTATTTTCCTTCCTCCTTGTGTACGGTTATAATGAAATAGCCTTTTAAATACAGTAGAACGGCAATTATCCGAATTAATTGGGACCGGGGTTGATTCGGATAATCGGACATGCAAGAAAAGATGAAATGATGAAAAGATTTGTGCAGGGTCAGGCAACGCGCGAGTGATACCCCTGGTGTTGCAAGCGTCCATAGGCGGCGGTAACCACTTACCATAAGGTGGACCGGATGCTTGACTGTCAAATACATGTCAAATATGTCAAATATTGTATAAAAATAAAAAAAATTAAACCTAACATACCTAATAAAGAAAAACGAACTGTCCCACATAGAACGATGCGTGCAACGCAAAGCATGTAGTGTCTTACCTCCATCTTTCAACTATAACAATAGAAATATATCTGGACTCCAACGAGTTTCAACTTGTTACAACAAATAAAACAAAAATGACTTGGTTAAATTTTTTTATATTACGCTTAGGACCGATTCGAATAATTGGCGTTCTACTGCCTACCTAGCGAACAGTGCATTTATATTTTTAAGCCAGAAACAAGACAACATATTGTCCGATTCATATTAAGCTATGTAAGTACATATTATTTCCTTACCTTCCGCCTTCGTAGCTTACAATATACCTATCGAAAAAGAAAGCTCTTTAATTTTGTATCTCAAGGGCTCCAAAACAAAAATGTATCCCCAGGAAAGCATTACTAGAATGCGCTACCCGCTAACCGCATGGCTTTAAGCGCCGGCCGGACGCAAAAACTAGCGCCCAATTCAATTTGAACCTTATAATCATTATTTGTTCATTCAGAAATATAATGTATCACTCTATAAATAAGGCTCAATGTCATATGCTTTGCTTAGAACAAATTTCGACTGACACTATAATTGCTATGTTATTGCAACTAATAGAGACTTGGATGGATCTGTCGACTATCGATAGACGCATTTAATTTGTTAATTTTAAATTTTAATTTTAATTATTGTATTTTACCTGGAATAAGGATAAGAGTATAATTAGACAACATGATAATTATTACCGGAAATGTCATTATTAGATATTATTGAAAATCTATTCGTGGAATAGGTAGGTATGGTAATGTAAAAGACAACCAATTACTGAAAATAATCAGCGCACTTCAGCATATAAAATATATACTAATATTAATAATAATAATAAAAATTAAATTAAAGTGAGTCCATTGCCGTTACTCAAGCACAACTATACATACAGAATATGTCAAAGAGAGAGAGAGAGAGAGAGAGAGAAAGAGAAAGAAAAAGATACTAATTTATTTATTATTTAAATTCAGAATACCTCGCTAATAAAAAAACACCCAATTTTGTCGAGTCATTTAATGTTTTACGTTCTTTGGAAAAGAGAAGGAGTGAAGAAATATTGAGGAAACAGATATACAATGTGAAAGTGTGTGCAAAAAGAGTAAGTTAAAAGTAGTCTAAGCTTCTTAAATTACAATTCGACCACATAATAATAAGCGGAGTTTTAAAAAAATTAAACAAATAGTTAGATATATATATGATGGTTACATATTTTTATTACGGTGCAATGGTCTTGTGAAACCTAAATAAATTTATCCTATAAAAATTATAATTTTCAAATCGATGTCGATCTAGTAATGCCCACATCCCTAGCAAGCAAAAGATGCCGGTATGTACCGCGAGTTTCGTTCGCTTGCTCACTCGCTCTTCATTTCATGTTTGTTTGTTTTTTCTTTCATTCGGTTCAGTCAGTCGAGCTCTGCTCTGCGTACGTGCAGGGTGGTTATACCACTGCTTCGCTTGTTATTGTGAACGCGTGTTAATTTCTGTGTTCTTACATAAACTTTAGTTATTTTACACTAAATAAAAGTGCTGGGAACTGTAAACGTTTTTTCAAAGATAAATTGTGTACAAAGGATTTATTGGAACTCATATATTTGCAATGATATCTTTAGTGACCAGTGATTAGTGATGACTGATGATGAAAATGTTCGGCGTTTAGTACTATCGTTATGGTGACTGAATAGTGTTTATCGATTATCTACGTACCTATGAATTGAGAAGCAATGGCGTTGGTTAATTTTAGCGTGTGTTTAGTTCTCGTATTTTACCAGCTATCTACGGCTTATAGTGATGAGGCGTCCTCGGAATCTACGGATATTGGATTGGCAGGTAGGTGACATTTGATAATTGTCAAAGTATTTTGAAATACCATTATGTACTTTCGTTCAAAAGTGGATTGCCTCGAGCAGACTGTACCTCAGAGGCAGGCGCAGTTAAAATAGTGCCGCTTTATGCTAATGCTTTTGCGCTGAGTAAGGTTACCAGAACTCCTCAGGAAATGGATGCGCTGGCAGAATTACCTGTAGATACATACCTCAAACTGTTAACACGCTAGTTCCGCATCGAGCGATACATCTGGAATTACAATTCTTTGGTAACCTAGCACTAGACCGGGGTTTGCTTGTTTCCCAGCTTTGTATGATGTAATATGATGAAGATTTCTTTGTAACATACATCCCCCTCCTCCCTCCCCTCCCCTCCTCCCTCCTACCCTCATGACTCCCTCACGGACAAGACAGAGGGAGTAGGCTTCCACTTCCCTCTAGACTCACTGACCTCTTTAGCTACTTTCATCAGTCTGTACGCTCGCTAATTTCGAATACTGAATGGATGAATTTAAGCGCCGTGGTGGCCGAGTGGTTCGAGTAGTTGCCTGCGACACAAAGATAACAAGTTCGAATCTCGACTGTACCAATGAGTTTTTTGAACTGGAAGTACAGTGATTACTCACACCACGAGCTTTAACGGCGAATTAAAACATCGAAAGGAAACCTGCATACTCTGAGAGGCAGGCAGAGGTAGTATCCACACACCCACTTTCCGCCAGAGATATATTTTAGGTGCTAACGTAACAGATCGCGAGTCCATCGCAGTTGCTCAATCACGACTATACATACGCCTTTGAATTTCTTCTCAAACGTATGTAGGTTTCCTCTCGATGTTTCCTTCACCGTAAAGCTCGTGGTCTTATCACTGTACTTAAGTTCAGGAATATTTTGGCATTAGATAGCCCGTTTATGGAGTAAGTAAGGCTATGTATCACCATGGTGCTACGCAAGGGAGCGAAGCATTTTAACTTAACGTGGGAGAAACCTACCAAAAAAGAAAAATCTTTGTTCGTTTCATTAATTACACATATGTACATACATATTTAATATACATAAATATTTTTATTTCACATAGGCCTAGATGGGCCCTTATAAAACGTCGAAAACGTTCACGGTTCGGGTTGGTCGTTTCCATGGAGAAGAACCTGCAAGAAACTCCATGGTTACTCTTTTCAAATCATTACGTATACATTAACAATATTATTATGTTACAGCATTAGGACTTAGATACGGGGTAGGCAGAGTATAGAGCGCCAGCTCTCTCTAGACTTACAAACCTCTTTCGCTTCGTCCACAATCATCAGTCTCCTCATACATGTTTATTACACACAGTTCACGTAAGCACTTATCTTACAATTTGTTTATTTTTTTTTATTAAATCTCCGTATAAAATTATAAGCTCGAATAGTAAGATAAGAAGCTTAGCAGCGAGAATTTAAGTGTCAAATGGAGGCCGAAAGTTTATCACACTGGGTCCCGAATACCCAGCGTTAACGATAATATTTAATACACTTCATAAATATTTTATTAGTTGCGAAATATATTATCACTACATAGATTCATACATATATACATATGTACATGTTGTTGCCGAGGCCCGGATCAAGTAGAGCAGAGCGCTCTATTTCTCTGTAGACTATATATAATATTACTAGCTTATGCCCGCGGCTTCGCCCGCGTGGAAAGAGCAACATACATATTTTTGCCTTTATAATATTAGAGCTTTGAATCTTTCGGGATTCAAATGTAGCCTATGTCTTAATCCTGGGTATAAGCCATGACCATAAAGAAAATATCAGTAAACCGGCTTTTTTTCAGTCGTAAAAATGTTTTTTTTTTCAATAAAAAGTATCCTATGTTACTTCTTATACCTCCAGGAATATGTGTACAAACTTTCGAGTGTTAGTGGTTGTAGGGTTATACGTAAAATTATTATTATTCTTACCCACCGTAGGTCACTTTCTATAAAATTTTCTTTGTACTAGCTTTGCGGTTTCGTCTACGAGATTGATTTCGTTTTTATTTTTTTCTGGAACAAATGTAACAGGTGTTAGTCCAGCTAATAATCTATCTTTGAGCTAAATTCTATCCAATTCCAGTAGTTTTTGCGTGAAAGAGAAACAGACATTCCACAAACTTTCACATTTATAATATTTGATTTTACGAGTAGATTTTCTGTTTAAATATCCAATGTTTTCCTTATAATGAAGTATCCCTGTGCCAAATTTCATTCAATTCCGTTCCGCTATTCTGGCGTGATTGAGTAACTAACATCCATACATACTCACAAATATATAATAAATATTTATTCCAGATTCCAAGTCAGATACGTACATACTGCAAGCTATACAGTTACGTTCAAAATCAAAATCAAAATATTTTTATTTCACATAGGCCCAGGTGGGCACTTATAAAACGTTGAAAAAGAAGCACGGTTCGGGTTGGTCGCTTCCATGAGAAGAACTGGCAAGAAACTCCATGGTTACTCTTTTCAAATCATTATATTAGGCATATACAATAACAATATTTTTTCGTTACAGCAATAGTACCCAAGTATGGGGGAACATCGTAGGCCCGACAATAGGTTGTTGCTTACTATGCAAAGCATACATAAAACAAGATAATTATAACAATGTTAGCAAGATCTAGGAATCTACAAAGCCTACAATGTTCGCACATTCACAAATCAGACAAATTAAACAAGTGACACAAATATTATCATCAGTACTGTAACTAATTCTGGGCAAGATATGAAATAAATAAAAAAAAAAATTAGATTATTATTGTAAAAAAACCCGAATTGAGAAAAGAAACGTTAAAACTCCTGTGACTTTGGCAGAAATTTCTCCGTATCAATTTATCAAGCATTATCTTCAAATAACATGTATCTGGGTGGAACAGTGACGTCATAAATCGATAGATAGATACAGCCTATCGCGATAAGAAACGCCGCGTCCTCGACCGGCGCCGCCGAGCCGCGCCACCGGTCGCCACTTCGCCACTTCAACTACAGGTCGGGACAGGAATATGATATGATGAAGCTATATATTATTCTTATTATTATAATTTATAACCCTCCATGTTCCACTGCTGGGCAAAGCCCCCCCCCCTCTCCTGTCTCTCCACTCCCCGCGATCCAGCACTACTTTCGGCCAATTGTATATAATATTTCCTATCCGAAAATTTGCAACAGATCTGGCTGGAGGGCTAGGTCTATTGTCATTGACCGGTTAAGTAGCAAAAGTTCCCGGAACTCACGCTACGAGAGACAATACAAAAAAAATGCGACAGACATACGCTTGCCCTAACAAAAATGCAAGTCTGTAGCGTACAAGTACACTTTCCTTACTGAATTCCAGTTGATGCTATGTTTTTGGCATTCGATGCCAGCCATCACGGCGGCTGACAGTTGGTAATTGATGATGAAATGACTAAGCTAGAACACTTGTGACAAAATTGTCGCCTGGGTCGTTAAGGTACTTTAAGACGTAATATTAACAGGATCATCATGACATGTTCATAATTATGTACATATGTAGAAGAAAAAAGTGCTTTGAGTGGCTTGGCCGTGGTTGCTAGGTGTTTATGAACTTAAATGATTAGTCACGCCACGAGCTTTACGGTGAAGGAAAACGTCGATAAGAAACCTGCATACGTTTGAGTAAAAATCAAAACCTATGGCTTTGCTTGGCGAACTGTGATGGACTCGCCATCAAGTTGGCACTCGTGAGAGATGGCCCGGTAGATATACCTAGCGGAAAGTGGGTCTGTGGGTGTCTACTACCTACACACCTGCCTTCTCCCTCAGGGACCCTTGTTGCCAAACGAACTTATGATAAACTCCTCCTTGCAACTTGCATTCAAAGTAAATGCGTGTACATTATTTGAACACTATCCATGTCTGTGGAACCTGTGACGTCACTGGCGCCCGTCGAAGTCTCGTCGCCACATGTTGCAAAGGTTGTCCTGCGGGCTGCTGTGTGGGACTCGGTAAAACATTAACCGTCTTATTTTAAGAGACTATATCGTAGATGCGTTTATTGTGTGGCTTAGACGGGTTTTAATTTTGATAGGGTTACTTTGATTACCAGTATGTCACCAGTATGTATGCCGTAGAGCCGTGGTGGCCGGGTGGTTCGAGCAGTTGCCTGCGATGCAAAGGTCGCAAGTTCGAATCCCGACTGTACCAATGAGTTTTTCTGAACTTAAGTACAGTGATTAGTCACACCACGAGCTTTACGGTGAATCCTTCACACATCTAACATCGAGAGGAAACCTGCATACGTCTGAGAAGAAATTCAAAAGGCGTATGTATAGTCGTGCTTGAGTAACGGCGATGGACTCGCCATCTGTCACGTTGGCACCTAATATACCTCTGGCGGAAAGTGGGTGTTTGGGTATTACCTATACACCTCTGCCTACCCCTTCGGGGACCCTTGTGGGAAGGCGTGAGGATATATTATTATTATTATTATGTATGCCAACGCGACAATGAGTCGCTAGATTGCGCTATGGTGAAATACTGTTTGTATGTTTGGTTTTTTTTGAGGATGTGTGTCCCCAATCCCCCTGACCGTGACCGCGGTGGTGGAGTGGTTTAATTCCTCAAGATTGCAAGTTCGAACCCCGGTTGTTCGTACCGAGAAAAAGCACTGTTTCTAACAAGAAACAATTATAACACTAACAAGTGAAGAGTAATAAAATGACGTCATCGTTCTTCCCAATCGCATGTCAAACACCAATTTCAATGCCGTTCCGCTTTTAATAATATCAACAATACAACTAGGGTTGTCTCCATTTAACAGTCGTCTGGCGCCAAAATGGTAGGCGCCAATGCTTTCAATCAATTCATTGTAGCAAAGGTAATTCTGATCTTTATTACGTACACGAAAAGGTTTATTTTAGTTTCCATTTGAAGTATAAGTGGATAAGGGCTGATACCGGTTTTTACTATGCTTTTGTGAAACGTGCCTACGCTATTAAGTATGCGTGTAGTTGTATAGTTTGGGGGTAAATTGTCATCGGCAGATGTGGAACGCACCTGTTTTATAATTTAAATGATATGTATATTTATTTATAATTTAAATATTATTATTTATAATTTAAATGTGAATAAATTGTATACACATATAATAATAATGTAATAGGAGTATAAAACAAAGTTTGTCAGCTCGTATCCCGACTGTAACAATAAGTATTTCTGAACTTAAGTATTGTGGTAACAACACGAGTTTTAAGGCGAAGGGAAACATCGAGACCTTAAGTTGAGAAGAAATTCAAAGACGTCTTGCTTGAGAAGCGTAGATGAACCCGCAATTTGTCAGGTTAGCACCTAAATACAGTCTTACTTTAAAATTCGGTCGTAGCTTAAATTACTTAGAAAGTATAAATAAAAATCTGTTTTAAATACCTTATCATCTGAGTAATAAGATGTAGATACTTTATTAAATATAACATGATTCTGAAAGTATAATAAAGCTTACCCGTTCGAGGACATTTGTTAGAATGCGCTAATTGACACTAAATTACTAAGGAATTGTCGGAGGAAACAAAACACGTACGCAATTACGAGATAAATTTAACTTTCTATGATCTAATTATTTACATCCGTTATTCAGTAAAACGCCGAACGAAATGTAAACATCTAATCTGTACTCTTTAAATAGTGATAATGACCGGTTTACTAGAGATTGTCTTTATACCAACCGCAAACATTACGGATTCCATCCAATGTTTGTATGCATGTACCTACATATACGCCGGCGCGCGGCGCGGTTACGTGCGTGTGCGCACACCAGATGCGTCACGCTCCGTAAACAAAGAATTGTTTCTCGAAATTAAATTGGGCTAAGTTTCTAACAACGAGATCGTAAAAGATCGAGTAATCTCCATCGATTTTTAACTTTATACTTATAAGAAATCTTTATACATTATATATTTTTAGCTTAACTATTAGTTAGATAAACAATATTTATAAGGTTTAATGCGCTGTAAGATACAGCAAAGATAAAACCGCGGGGCACAACTTGTATACTTTATAATAATTTCAGAAAATTCCGCTTCCAAATTTCATCAACCTATTGTATACTGTAGAGGTAAGCTGATATCACTTGAAATACAACAGGGCTAGTAGTGCATAACGAACGACAGTTGCAGCTGACTTCCGCCACTTGCCGGAAGTGCGGCGCCAGCGGCGCCTGCGCAACGATCCGCGGTTTCAACCATTCATGACGCTACCGTAGCTCTAGTCGGACGTTATGCATCGCTGCGCCATCAATTAAAAATAACCCATTTTCGTTTTAAAGCATCTAGTTTATCATCTCGTAAATGTTATTCCCCTCTAATCACTCTATTACCTACTTATTTTTTAAGCCAATTGATTTATTATGGCCATGGTAAATACATTATTATGCGGCCATAAACGCACACCAGAATTAGCATCAAGTGGTTGGTTGTCAGGGCCGCGCAAATAGAGCATTAATTCAACATGTCACGCCGCTGTTGCAATGCACTTGAAACGCCTAAGCAGGCTATATGTATGCGCATGCGCTAGGCGACACGATCGGCGAAGGTGACGGCATAGCGCTTCGACACCACCCTATGTGGCGCCGATGCTCCTAATAGCGGAGATACTCACAAATAAAATGCATCTATTAAAAGTAGAATTGAGTCGTGCGTGACGCATCTCGCAAGCGTGCGGTGCAATCTCGAGCGCTTCGCTTTCTCTGATGCTAATATTTTTACAACGCCGTTGTTCATAATTATCTCGTTCCGGTCGAAGTCGTTTGTTGACAATCTTGAAATGATTGTGGTGGGATTATTATTAACAGGTATTTCTTCAGACTAATCCTTGTATTTTTATGTCAATCAATGTGTGTTCTTAGGCGATGTCGTTTTAAGCTTGATCGACGTGTCACATGCGGTAATGCAAAGTAGTTACCGAGTCAGCAAGCGTTGCGGCCTTTCCTTGTCTAGTGATTTATGGAGTTGCTACACTGGTGGTCTTTAATATTGATAGGTATACCGTAGATAGGTATATGAATAGATATGCAATATAATCACAACAATGTATAAAACCACGTCGCGCGTCTGTCTGTGGGTTTGTTCGCGATAAACTCAAAAATTACTGGACGTATTTTGAATGAGGCGTTAGTATATTAACTGAACTTCACTTTATTATGCGTGAGAAATGAAATCCAGCATTATGCGAATATAATAATTTAATGTTGTGTGTTACAATACAAAAGGCGCGAAGAAGTGAAAAAATGTCTTCACTTTCGAAACAGAGCGATTCACGAGAAAAGTTAAGGCTTATGTTTTCTTAAGGTTTTGTGTTGGTTAGTTTAAATACGACGAAAGTTGTTGATAATGCGGTGATCTTTATTGCCACGATCGGGCGACTCCAATTCTGAACGGAAAATCAGCTTGACTTGACAATTCCTTGGGACCATTCCACACAAACTGACATAGTCCCAAATTAAGCAAAGCTTGTGCTATGGTAACTAGATAAGGTTATATTAACTAATATAGATGGATATATACATAAATGCATAGGACATCAAAGATACTCGTGTTCATCACACAATCACAAATTCCCTCAGCGGGAATCGAACCCGCGACTTCAAGTTTCGAAGTTGGGACCTCTAACCACTAGGCCAGATGGCCGTCATGAATATGAAGTAGGTGTGGAGATATATTAACTCGGTCGGCAATGCTAGTGAAATCTAATCATCAAAAGAGCCGCACAATATCGCCTTATCTAATCTCACGTGCCCTAGCTGTCCCACTGTTGGACTTCAGGCCGTATTTACGATATTCATGGATAGTCTTACCTTGGAACCACAAAGGTCTCTCACTGCGCGGTTCCAAAAGAGTTTTCTTCCGCGAACGCTCAGGCTGTGGAATGAGCTCCCCGTTGAGGTTTTCCCTGAAGAGTACAGCATGGAGCTCTTCAAGAAGGGTGTGAAGAGATTCCTGCAGGGTCGCCAACGCGGAAGTGATACCCCTGGTGTTGCAAGCGTCCATAGGCGGCAGTAACCGCTTACCATCAGGCGGGCCGCATCCTTGTTTGCCACCCAAGTGGTATAAAAAATTAAATAGAGCTTAACACAGACACAAACAAAAACTTATTTAAGTCGAAGTTCTTCTATCGAAGTCAGGTTCGACTTGAGTGAACTGTTCTGTGTGTGGATACGAATGCCTTGTCGTGGTGTCCTAACTCCTATGTATTAAAGTCAATATTTATTTTCATGATACAATATTTATGGTCGGTATACTAGCGGCGCCTCGCAGTTGCGCCTGGCCGCGATTATTGGTAGATTTTTAACTGGAATAAAACATATTCAATGTATGAATCCAGGTAGTCTATTTCTGTGCCAAATTTCATTAAGTTTTGTCAATCGTTAAGCGTGATTGGGTAACGATCATCCTCACTTTCCCAAAACCAAACATTGTTCCACCAAATAACTATACGTTAAGTAAGTAACTACATTAACTTGGATAAGTTATAATTAAGACTTATCCATGCTATTCGAACGTGACAGTATCAGTTATTTCAGAAATCATTTGACCTTTTTGGCACTCTTGCGCGTGGCAGAGATTTGCTTTTTTTTATTTATTTATTATTTAAACACTAGCTGTTTAACTTTATACAATATATAATATAAACCTTTTTAAATCACTCATCAATAAACACATTCAAATCCGTTGCGTCTTATATTATAGTACCTACTACCTACCTTGTAAAGTATGTAAGTAGAGAGATGTAGTTCAGTGACTTTTTTATGTCGTTTATGATAAAGGACATAATTTTAAATTACTGGTTAGTTTTTCTTAAATGTGCAATGTAATCGATCTGGTTTTCTTGTGGGATAGTGCATTCATTACACATTAAAATGTTATGTGTTCGCGCGGAAGTATCGGTGGTTTCTGGGAAAAGTATTCTGCTATAAATATTTATTGCTTCAGCTGCCGTGGGTGGCCGGCCATTACTCAATGAAAGCATTTCCGAGGTGCGCACAACTGTAACGAGAGTGTGAACTGCCCCTTACATACAAAATTATGTGTGTTGTAATAGACCACCAATCTATTGATAAATAATCCTCGACCGTAATACGTTTTTCGCCCGAAATCGGAAAAACTTCGGTCTTGTTTTCAAATTTGACCGAAACAGAAACTTACTTGTAAATATTAAATAAAAATTTGTAAAAAAATCGTGTTAAGTAAATATTTTTCTTATATACGCTGCAGGAAAACATCGAGACAGAACCAGTATACGTTCGAGAAGAAATTCAAAGGCGTATGTATGTATGTATGTATGTATGTATAGTCGTGCTTGAGTAACGGCGATGGACTTTCACGTTGGCACCTGAAATATATCTCAGGCGGAAAGTGTGAGTTTTTCTACACGGTTTTCTGCATACGGTTTCAGGGACCCTAGTGGCTAGACGTGAGGAATTTAAGTATAGTGTTTAATCACACCACGAGGTTAATGGTGATGGAAACATCAAGAGTTGTCGTTGCACCACTGCCTAGCAATTGCGTGAAGATATATCATATCTAAACCTGTCAATTTACACAACGCACCTTATTATCTAAGTAATAAGGTGTATTTAATTATATATGACATGATTTTGTAAGTATAATTGAGTTAGCCGGTCGTATCTCGGCGCTAACATTAACATAGTTGCTTTACCTTCTAAAAGGACGCATGTCCAAGTATAACAGACCTCTTTCAAAGGTGTGCAGACATCGAACCTGAGGTCTGCGCTAATTGGTTAAGAACTTTATTTGGTAACCCCGAGTGAGTGAAGTCAAATTGAACAAATTTTAGAATAAGTTGTAGCGGAAATTCTTGTTCCTTGCGCAGTTTTTGTTCGATCGATATAATAATAAAACGACATTAATTTCGTACCACAATTTCTTAACTAGTTTGTACCTGTGCCCCGAGACTATACCCGCGTAATATTTATTTTCATTGATGGCTTTTTGATCCTATAATCCAGGTAATAACTAATCTCTTTGCAAAATTTTATCAAATTCTGTGCGATATTTTGTCTGAAAGTAGAACAAACATGTTCGCTTACTTTCGCATTCATAATGAGTATCATGACCAGATATTGATTTTAAGCACATATTTGCCTCTTTTCACGAAGAGGCGCCCCACTATTCTTCCCTATAGTTTATACTGTAAGTGTACCTTCCACTAATGTTTGTGTATTATTGCTACGTATTACTTTTGATTAAGTCGATCAATATGTATTTATTCATTCAGTACTTACTATTGTAAAAATTGATATGTACTTATACATTTATTGATTACTATTGATCAAATTGATCGAACATAAAAGGATTATGTTGAAGAGAAAAGAAAGAGATCTGTTAGTCTAAAGACAGGGGCAGACAGACTAGAGTAGGCCTCGTGATTATTGTATTGATGCGTATGTAGGTAGGTACTAGGTATCAATTTCAATCATCTGGGTTTGTATTAAAAGCATCATTATTCAATTTAAATATATAAAAGTCACATAGATCTGTCCCTAAAGCAGTTGTTGAAGTATGATTGGTTAGCACGCCATTATACGAGACCATATTAAAGTCTGCTCAAGGTATTTTACTTAATATCACGGCAACTCGACCGGTATGTAAATCAACATATTTGTAAACTTTAAAAAAAAACTGGATTATTTGGATTCTGGATGTTTTGACCGAAGTCATGAATATTTGCTAATTTTCCATAAAACTCAGGTATCATAATTATCATTTTAGTTCAAAACTCACCACTGAGTTCGGTAATATAAATATATTGCTTTGTAATCAGCTGCCAGGTTCATAACTAATTTAAGTAAACCTCTGCCTCCCCATTCGAAGACCCGTGCGGAAAAGCATATATAGATAATAATATATTAATATCACTTTACGCCTCCTCACAATGGTCCCCGAAGGGGTAGGCAGAGTTGTGTAACTTTCGAAGTATCTTTCACCGTTAAGCTCGTGGTGTGACGAATCACTGTACCATTGGTTCAGTCGGGATAGTGTAACAAATACTTATATATACATATTTGTGCGCTTAAAATAATTAATTAATAATTAGAATAGATCAAATTAATGTACTAAGTCATTGTATATTTTACAAAGATCGAAAAAATTGTCTGCGATTGTATATATTTACCTTTAAAGGTTAAAATGTTAAGCCAAAGTAAGCCATGCGAAGCCGGGACGGGTCGCTAGTTATGTAAAATATGAGTTGGTACTTTGCAAATATATGACACATTGAACTAAATGGCGACTTATATATATATATATATATGTGTATATATTATATATATATATATATATATATATGGGAGTATATATATATATATATATATATATATATATATATATATACTCCCACGCTGGGCGCTCCGTCTACTGTCTGCTGGCCTGCGGGGGCATGGCGCCAGCTGTTATCTGATTTAATTTTATTATTCTTGTTAGCTGAACAAATATTACATTATAATGAACATTATAGATATTTGCCTAATAGGGAGCGTGTGAAGGTCACAGTCTGCTCAAAGTTTGCAGTTTAAATGAATGCCTACTCGAAAAGTTTTGCTAATACATAATGTATGTATGTATTAGAACCGTCCTGGCCGAGTGGTTCGAGTACTTGCCAGCAACACAAATGTTGCAAGTTCGAATCCCGACTGTACCAATGAGTTTTTCCGAACTTAAGTACAGTGAAGGAAAACATCGAGAGGAAACCTGCATTTCTACGAAAACATCGTAAGGAAATCTGCAAACGTTTGAAAAGAAATTCAGGCGTATGTTTTGTCGTGCTTAAGTAATGGACTCGCCTTCTGTCACGTTGGCACCTAAAAGTACCTAATAGGGCACCTAAGTATATAAAATTCTATAAATAATGAAAGAGGGGGGACCGTTGTGGGAACGCGTAAAGATACGATAAGGTGGTAGACAAATAGGCAAGAGAGGTAGGGCATAACGGGTTTCCCGTTCGAATTTGGAGCTGTCCGACTGGGGCAGGACCTCCACCTTATAGAAGTCCGTAGCCAAATAACACAATTTATTGTGTGGTGTTCTTACGCGGTGAATAAGGTTTCCAGTAATGAGCTCCTTGGGGAGGGGGAGGATTGTTATATTGTGTTGGCAGCATTGGGATTAGTCCCATTGTGCGGCCAACACAGTATAACTCTCCGAACACAGAGTGGCAACGCGCAAGTGATACTTCGGTATTGCAAGCGTAAATAGGCTGCGGTAACCGTTTTCCATCAGGTGGGCCCGTATGCTTGTTTGCCACTCTAGTTGTATAAAAAAGAAAAAAGGCAACCATATGGTAAACGGTTATCCTAATGGACGCTTGCGACACCAGGAGGTTACACGCACACAGACAAGTAGACACATAAAATGCGATCTGAATACTTCTACGACAGACATACAGACAAAAACGAATTGCCGTACTCTATATAAGTTCTAGAAAAATATCACAAGTAATTGACAACATCCTTACTAATATTATAAATGTGAATGTAAGTTTGTTTGTTACGCTTTCACGTAAAAACTACTTAACCGATAATCATAAAACTTTGTACACATATTCTTGGAGGTGTTAGAAGTAACATAGGATACTTTATATTGAAAAAATAAATCATTTTTACGACAGAAAAAAATGCCGTTTTACTAAAATGGTGATGGCTTATATCCAGGATTAAGACATAGAATACATTTGAATCCCGAAAGATTCTAAGCTCTAATATGATAAAGGCAAAAATATGTATGTTGCTCTTTCCACGCGGGCGAAGCCGCGGGCATAAGCTAGTCCAATATAAATCTAATTAAGTACCACTTACGTAAGTCCATATATTTATTTAATAACGACAAAACATAAAAATACTGAAATGATGTGAATAATCAATTTACTACACGAATAAGAGCCGACGGAAATGTAAACGATGTAGGTATGTATGAAGTTACATTTGAACAGTCATTACTTAGTAGCCATTAAAATAATATATTTATAAAATTGGGTCGACAGTAGCTTAGATAAAGCAAAATCGGAAATGTTAATTGCTTGTACAACTATAATGTTAATAATTTCGGTATTTTTTAAGTAATTTAGCGTTAAAGCGAAATGCCGCAGCCGCAGAGCGACTTGTGGGTGCTTCTGAATGAAATGCTTACGGAATTTTAACTATTTATTTATCTATACATATGATATATACCTCTGCCTACCCCTTCGTAGACCCTTGTGGGAACATATATCCTCACGCCATCCTACAAAGCTGTCCCAAGTGATAGGCAGAGATTATAGGTATTAGGTACTCAGGTGCCAACGTGACATGGCGAATCCATCGCCGTTACTCAAGCACGACTATACATACGCCTTTGATTTGCTTCTCAGATGTATGCAGTTTTCCTCTCGATGTTTTCCTACACCGTAAACATCGTGGTGTGACTAATCACTGTACCAAGTTCGAACCACTCGGCCACCACGGCTTCTAATAGATGTTAATATTTTTATACCGAACAATTGAATAATTACAAGAGTAAGCTTCCAACGAGCTATTTGTTTACATCGAGCTATCCACTCCAAACACTTGGCCTCGTGTAAACGCGGCAGATGCCCCTTGTGCAAACACATGTTGATAGCCACTGTTTTCACTTGTCTATGGTACTTTTAGAAATGCCAATTTCTACCTGCTACCAGTATTACGCATCACTCAATTAGTTATACTATATATCACTTTAACCTTGGATACTAAATTTACCTGTCAACCCTTTGTGCACTCTCATTTCATAGCGCTTTCATAAACATCTATAGTTTCCTAGATGATATACCATCGTACAAATATCAATTCTAAGCTTATAAAATAATATATAATAATATATCCTCACGCCTTCCCACAAGGGTCGCCGAAGGGGTAGGCAGAGGTGTACAGGTAATACCCACACACCCACTTTCCGCCAGAGGTATATTAGGTGCCAACGTGACAGATGCCGTATCATCTGTAGCATGTTATTTACCGTTGAATGACAAATAATTTTGATTGTGAGTAATTTGAAATATTCAAACGTGATGGACTCGCCATCTGCCACGTTGGCACGTAAAATCACACAGGGTACAACCTATACACCTCTGCCTACCCCATCGGGTTTCCCTGTCGGAAGGCGTGAGGATATTGCACAGATATTGCACCTCTTTTGTTTATTTGTATCTTGTATCCGCGCCGAAAGGGGCTCCTTGTTTGTTTTTATCAAGACGTGGATATATGTCCTTTCGTTAACAGATTTGGATTTAACTTCCTGCCGCAAAAACTCCCAAGAAATTATTGCAGCCCTTCCATAGATAAATAAGTATTAAATTTAAAATACCAAGGACTTTTGGAACATTCTAAATTATAAATAATAATAAATAAATGCCTGGGACAATTCCACACAAATTGACCTAGTCCCAAATTAAGCAAAGCTTGTGTTACGGTAACTAGACAATGATATATTTACTAATATAGATAGATATATACATATATACATAGGACATCCAAGACTAAGGTACAAATACTCGTGTTCATCACACAAATATCTGCCCTCAGCGGGATTCGAACCCGCGACCTCAAGTTTCGCAGTCAGGAGCTCTAACCACTAGACCGTCAAATTCAAAGTGAATCGTTCTCATCCTCAATGGTGGTGCATTTTTATTGCCATTCTAAAACATTGGATTAATCTTAGTGGGTCGTGATTGAGTGAACTTAATTGATTAAGGACCAGGCAATACATGATGTCAACACTGGCTTATAATGTACCATTTGGCATTCCGTCACAAGAATATATAGTTTTTTTTTAATTGCATAACAAGATAGATTAAAACGGGATTCCATGCATATTATGATCATGATATAACCACGTCAATATTTATAGTTGAATGTGTTTACCAAAATATATATGCAAATATTGTGAATATATCAATTTTTTTTTTTAATATGTATCTTCTTATTTATAAAATTCTCGTGTCATAATATTAGTTACCATACACCTCCGAAACGGCTCGACCGATTTTTATGAAATTTTATATACATATTCAGTAGGTCTGAGAATCTATCTACTATCTATCTATCTACTAACTATCTAGTTTTCATTACCTCAAGTGATAAGGGTTGTCCAACCCTAACATATTTTTTTCACCTGAGCTGAAGCTGGGCTGGACAGCTAGTTGTACTTCATTCAATATACTTCAGTTCTCCTGGTTGTATGAGCTACTCAAACACGTCTGTAACAGATAATCTTTAGTGTATGAGAAATGCCCTACATTCTAGGGCCTTTAAAAGCACCTATGTCTATACAAATAAAAACTGTTGCAAGAACTGAGACTATAAGCTGACTCATCATTGTCGAATTAAAATATTTATGAGGGTCCAGCCTCCGCCTTTCTTCGGTATGTTTTTTCTCCGTCCCGACTTGGATGCAGACGATAGGAATGCGTTTTGTTCTTGGCTCATTTGTTTAGTAATCTTTGTTTTGGTAGCAGAGATAATATTCATATTTGAAACTAGCTGTGCCCGCAACTTCGTCCGCGTGGAATTTAACAAAAACATATTGTTCAGTTTCCAAAATAAAAGTAATCTAAGATATTCCTTTTAACATCAGCTATCTGCCAGTGAAAGTCCCGTTAAAATCGGTCCAGACGTTTCAGAGATTACCTGGAACAAACAGACAGGCAGAATGATAAAAAAAATTAAAAAATAATATTGTACCGTATATACATTACCACATGCATTTTGTAAAACGTGGTTTTTTAATATTACAAACAGACACTTAAATTTTATTTATTAGTTTAGATCGAACATCGTAGTATGTACTAGACTTGTAGGTGTGCAACAACGCATGTGAATTCATTACGTCTTAAATGGTTTCAGTTCTGACAAACATAGATAGTTTTATTATTATCTATCTATATATCTTTATCATCACAGGGTAGGCAGAGTAGACTGCTTGGTCTGGACTATTTCTAAATTTTCCCAATTCAAAGTTCGGACGAGAAATGTATATCAATAAATTTCATTCTTAAATTCAGTAGGTCCAAGGACTACATCAAACCACGCACTTAACGATGAGGGATAACATCCAGAGGAAACCGTTTGTGTAGACGTGCTTGAGAGGCAGCGATAGGGTCACCATCACGGTGGCACCTAAATATATCTCCGGCGGAAAGACAGCACCTCTGCCTACCCCTTCGAGGACTCGTGCGTAGGTATGAAGTTACATCGGATATTCTTGCACTTGCATTATTTCAATTGTTTTTATGAGCATATTCAAAGCACACGATTAAAATATCTGAACTGGATGTTTGGGAATCAAAGAAATGCTCCGAACACCGCAATAAACAAAACATAAAGGACGTGATTCACTGAACGAAAGCACTTCAACACGTGATTCACAATATTATCTTGCCAGTGCCGACGCGCTCCTGTTGTCCTAAACTCAAATATTTACTAATGAATAAAAATTAAGTGTTTGTTGGTTTTATCAAAATAAACAGATTTTATACATTAAGTATATATACATACATATACAAATCATCACGCTGAGTCCCTAACGGGGTAGGTAAGAGAGTATAGAGCGCCAGTTCTCTCTAGACTTGCATACCTCTCAATGTCATTAGGAGTATATGAGGCTAAACATTTTCTTATTTATATGAATCTATTTAATGCCTAATGATTTGAAAAGAGTAACCATGGAGTTTCTTGCCGGTTCTTCTCCATGGAAGCGACCAACCCGAACCGTGCTTCTTTTTCGACGTTTTATAAGTGCCCACCTGGGCCTATGTGAAATAAAAAGATTTTGATTTTGATTTTATTGCGGGTGCCCCCAGGGGATACAACTAGTATGGAAATAGAATTTGCTCTTTCGTTTTATCAATTTCAGAGCGGATGCAGTGCAAGTGCTATCTGAACAGAAACAACGCTTCCCTGCAATTTGATTAACGTAGCGCAAGGTACCTACGTACATATGTATGTACATACGTACATGTAGAAAGGATGAGTGACGAAATATTGGAACAAAACAGATCTCAAGACTATGACTTAGAATTTCGTCTCGATCATACGCTGGTTTCCTCTCGGTGTTTTATAATAAATAATAATAATAATATATCCTCACGCCTTCCCACAAGGGTCCCCGAAGGGGTAGGCAGAGGTGTATAGGTAATACCCACACACCCACTTTCCGCCAGAGGTATATTAGGTGCCAACGTGACAGATGGCGAGTCCATCGCCGTTTCTTCGGTGTTTTTTTTTTTCATCGGTGTTTTCCTAATACAATAATATCCAGTAATTAAAACAAAATAACAATATTTGCCAGAAGATTTTTAAATAATAAAAGATATCACTCCAATACAGAAGATTATATGGGCAGCGGTTAATTGTTGCGATAAACTTGACCATACTCTGTCGGGATGCTAATGCGATGTGCCGATAACGTTTCGAGAAACACAGAATATCAATTAAGTCAAGGTACTGTTATCAGAAACGGCGAGGGATTGGAGTAAAAAAGACAATGAGGATGATGCCTTGTATTATCGCGTCCAGTCGTCGTTTGTCGTCGTTGACATTCCGGGAATGGCGTCCACGGCGGATAGTCTAATTGACTTGCCGCCCACACTGTATCATACTGCCATTAGCGGCCGACGCCTCTAGGAGCCCCTTTTGTTCTAAACAAGCCCCAACAGGTACAAACTACCTGTACTGCTACATTTCGCCAATAAGGGTAGCGATTTCCAACAAACCGTACAAAAACAAATATTCTCCGACGAAAAATTCTACCTGGCCTCCTTTTCGACTTTCTCGAGTGTCTACGCGTTATGAAATATTGTCCCTGGATTTACATCCTACAGTCACTATGCTAATTGTGGAGTACTGACCATTAGCGTGTCTGTGGACGTGATTAATTATCGCGTCTTGAAAGCTTAGTCTGGTAAATTATCCTCTTTAGCTGTTTCCAATTATACCTACGCATTAGAGTCTACTTAGTGATTATTGGTTCTCGAAACTAGATTACTTTTGGATACGGAATGTGTTGTAATACTCGTAAAATTTTTGAAACGCCATTGTTGTCTTTGTTTCAATTGTGAACAACTTTGGCTCCGGCTTTGTCCGTTGACTCATCGTGTACCTATCACCGACGTTCGTGGCGCCACTTTATCATATACTGTCACTTGAGATTCTTTTGACATTAATTATCTCATAATGGAACTTGAAGTAGTTTAGTCAGACCGTCGACCACTCCCTGAGTTTCAGCCAAATGCGACTTCGCTTTGTTTTATTTAACCAAAGTACAAACTTCATAAATTAAAGATATGGGTAAAAGCTTTCCAGTTTTATTACGATAAATTAGTTATTTGTTTCGTTTGGACTAAAAGGAACCTTTTAAGATCCATTTGGGCATCTCTCGTTCCACACTTATCGTTTACACCCTCGCTCCAAGTATCTCGGAGCTACTCGATTGCGATGTCCCTTGGCTTTTATGGGCTAAAATTACGTATTGAGAGCACTCACAGGTTTCCGTTACCTAATGTAGACTTCCGCCGACCTGTAAATCGATCCAGACGGTTATAAATCTCTGGTGAGTCGAGACCGCCGATACGGCTAAAAGCTTCGTCGAAGGAGCAACAGGGACCGCTTTTAAGTTCAGTTTCGTGTAGTGTGATAAGGTTTTGTAGTTTTTGTGGCAAAGGGACAAGACCCAGCGATAGCGGTGTCTCGGGCCTTGAGATAATAGAACACGCCCCGAAGGATGCACTCAACTTTTGAGTCCCTTCGACATTGTGTCTGTTGAGATAAATTCAGTGCGGTCGCTTATTTGTTTTATCATACGATTACAATATTTTTTTGTAATTCCAATGAAATTACGTCATTTGTGTTAACAAATCCATGGATTTATTTTGAGGTTACATAAAACGCGATGCTCTAAATAACGTCGGACGTTTACTCAAGTATGGACGACGGCTGGCTAGCATCTGTTATCGAATCAGGATTTATGTTTTCGTCTTTCAAGCGCACCTGCTGCCGATTGTAATGTAAACTGTAAAAACGAAGTTACATCAGATAAGGCATTGCGCGATGCTAGAGAGAACAGTCTTACTAATTCTCAGGAGCTTTTTCTACTTAGTTTGTCTAGTGGAGTGACGACAGCTTAACCTCTCGTGTTTTGTTTCTCGAGTGGCTTGTCAATAGTATTTGGGTGCTGAGTTTTGTTCTCTCACGGCTCTTTATGTGCGCCCTCGGTTGCATTGAATCATATTTGTATAATCAGTTCGTATATATCTTCACGATTTCCCTCAACGGTATTCGAACAGGTAGAGAAGGGAGTAATAGCACAGGAGATTTATATAGGTGCCAACGTGACAGTTGGCGAGGCCGTCGCAGTCTTTAGAACACATTCTATACTTCTATGGTCTATACGTCTTTGAATTTCCTCTAGAACGATTTTTTTATTGATTAGAAAACCTGTATGTACGTTTTACATGCAGCTCTTGGTGTGATAATTTTATAATTTTAAATTAAATATAAGTAACGTGTCGAAATAAACAAGATATCTACTGAAAACTCGTAAATCATCATCTTCATTGGGATATCAACTTTATAGCCGTGAAATAGGGCGCAGTTTTCTGTTACGTATGTACTGTCAAAGACTTCAAAGTATCGCAATGGACTCGCTACGGTCGCATGAGCGCATTCAGAATCCGTTGTTAATAGACAAAAGTCGTAAACCAGATCTTGGTGTACTGTATTCTGGACTTTAAATCTATGTGTTTAAGGAGTACGTTTGTGTGTATGTAAGAATCCACTTGTGGGCGAGGTGTGCGCGTGGCAGCTTATCCTTGCTGTTGGCGCCGGCGCCGCACTCACAACGCTATTTTTTCCCGCGGCGTACCGCGCAGTACTCATAATTGATGCATTAAACTCATAATTTATTCGCGTTTTATATTACGGCTGGCGTAATTTTCTACTTGGCGACTATTGTTGTCTTTTATTGTTTTTGTGTAGTGATTGGCAGGCGGCGACGCGTGGGCGCGTCGGTGTCGCGTCGGGCGTTTAGCTTAATTAAAAGATCGCGTGTCTCTATTTCAGTGTGGGAAACTGGTGAACTCCAGCAATTATAATCTCATACTGTTGAACCTGCGTGGAGATCGGTGTGAAATATGATTTCATACGCGGTTATTGTGTGCGCGCGTAACCGCATATTTGCTACTGTTGACCTAAAACATGGCATACATGGACTTATACGTATATCGCTTGGAAAAAAATCATACATACATACATATCATCACGTCGAGTCCCTAACGAGGTAGGCAGACCAGTTGAGCGCCAGTTCTCTCTAGACTAACATACCTCTTTTGCTTCGTCCACATTCATCAGTCTCTTCATACATGCTCGGCGGTTTCGAGTACTCTTGATCTTAATCGATTGATCGATCGATGGAAAAAAATAATAAAAAAATCTAACTCGGAGCCATGGAGTCTGATTGCAAGTCTACTTCATCCAGGATTTCAAACATAAACGTTTTCATCCATATCAAACTCGCCATGTCATATTGGCCTTAAAATGTGTATGTGTATCTCCTGAGAAATGAGCATGTATCAATCAATGATTTTATTTGCTAATACTTACTTAATATCTACAAATAAGATGGTAGTTGCCATGGTGGCCGAGTGGTTCGAGCAGTTGCCTGCGACGCAAAGGTCGCAAGTTCGAATCCCGCCTGTACCAATGAGTTTTTCTGAACTTAAGTACAGTGATTAGTCACACCACGAGCTTTACGGTGAAGGAAAACATCGAGAGGAAACCTGCATACGTCTGAGAAGAAATTCAAAGGCGTATGTATAGTCGTGCTTGAGTAACGGCGATGGACTCGCCATCTGTCACGTTGGCACTTAACATACCTCTGGCGGAAAGTGGGTGTGTGGGTATTACCTATACACCTCTGCCTACCCCTTCGGGGACCCTTGTGGGAAGGCGTGAGGATATATTATTATATTATATTATATTATTATAAGATGCTAGTCAAAATGTTTGTCCCTTTACATTGTACCTATGTAAGGCTTACGTTGTTTTAAATCGATTAGGCCTTGTATGATAGTAGGCAGGCACGCACGGTAGTCAAAAGCTATCATAATAGATGATCTGTTTCGAATAGTGGTGTAAGTATTAATAGACGCAGTGTGGGATATGCCCCATTTTAGAACCGGGATCACTCCAAAACGGGGGTTCTTGTGACCAGTTCAAGAAGACACTTAGAGTATCCCATTACTGGTGCGTGCGGGGCAGCAGCGTGGCTCCAATTAGCCTGGTCACATGTCACGCGTTGGCAGTCCGTGGCGACAGATGTGAATGTAAACTGAAAAAGTTTGGTGTACCGACCGCGTCATAGCTGGAAGTTTTAAATATTTTTTTCATTCCGTAATACATATATACATCACGACTTCCCACATGGGCCCGGAGGGGTAGGCAGAGTGTGCAGGTAGTATATTATAGGAGCTAACGTAACAGACGGCTAGTCCATCGCCGTTGCTCAAGCACGACTATACAAATGTCTTTGAATTTCTTCTCAAACGTATGCAGGTTTCCTCCCCAAGTTTTCCTTCACTCAAGCTCGTGGTGTGACCATCTATGCCATCATACATTTATACTCTAAATGTGCAAGTTCGGATGGATGTATGTTTGAATGCTTGCTAGGTGCATGAAATTGTGAGGGATAAGCGATGAGTTTGGATCACAGAAAAAAAGATATGTATTTATTTATTTACACACACACCATAACATCCTTACAGTAGGTATACCAATATGATGTTAAAAGAAAATAATAATAATAATAACATTAATAAACTAATTTACAATATAACAAAATACACTTTAAAAACTTATGTTTATCAAATAGTTTCTAAGAATTTTCTAACTGTTTCTGCGAGTTTCGGCAGGGTCTGGTGATATATATCTATTTCATTAGACATGGTGTTGATCAAACTAATGGCTCTAGAAAGGTCTCAGAAAGCTCTGCTCGAGCATATTATTAATAATTATTTATGGAAGACATTGGTATTCATAGGTACAGTATATACAACCAAGTGCCCATAAAGATTTTTTGTATGTTGTAAATATTTTGTGCGTAATTGACACCTTTGCAACTTTATTAGGTCATTTACTAAATGATATCGTAAAATATTTTATATCTAGATAGCATACGCAATTGGAATTTATTGAAATGACGTCTCATAAATGACCATATTGACGCCAAAGGCGAACTACTTTGACAGTAAATTGTCAGTTGAAAAAATGTGGCATTGCCATAATAAATTCTTAATTGGAAGATTCCTGTTCTGACTAGGTAATAATAATAATAATACGGCCAACGACCTAATAGCAAAGAGCCTCTACCAATATCTGAAGAGGCTCTCGCCTCATAGGCCTGGTTCTGATGGAGAAAGCTATGCTTTTCGGCACGGCACGTATTAATAATAATAAATAATAAAGCCGTGGTGGCTGAGTGGTTTGAGTAGTTGCCTGCGACACAAAGATCGCAAGTTCAAATCCCGACTGTATCAATGAGTTTTTCTGTACTTAAGTACAGTGATTAGTCACACCGCGAGCTTTACGGTGAAGAAAAACATCGAGAGGAAACCTGCATACGTCTGAGAAGAAATTCAAAGGCGTATGTATAGTCGTGCTTGAGTAACGGCGATGGACTCGCCATCTGTCACGTTGGCACCTAATATACCACTGGCGGCTTTTAAAGGGTCTTACCTTTGCCGACTCTGCCCAATACATGGTGTTTATTTACAGACAGTAGGCTGTATATCAGGTCTTGTTTATAAATTTCGTATGTTATTAAAACGGCATGAACAGTAGTGTACCGATACAAGGTGCCCTGCTGACTAAAGTATGTATACACCTTTCAAAGCTGCCTCAGAACTTGATGAATTCCATTTTCTAGATCTTAAAGCTCTAATATTATCGATATACATATTACATACGATGCTACTTAAAAATATATTCGCACTAAGTACAGTAATTAGTCACACCACGAGCTTAACTGTGAAGGAAAACGTCTAGAGGAAACCTGCAGTCTGAGAAGCAATTCAAAGGCGTATGTATAGTCGTGCTTGAGTAACGGCGATGGACTCGCCATCTGTCACGTTGGCACCTAATATACCTTTGGCGGAAAGTGGGTGTGTGGGTACACATGGTGGTGATGGTGTCACATGGGTGGGTACCTATACACCTCTCCCTACCCCTTCGGGGACCCTTGTGGAAAGGCATGAGGATATTTATTATTTTATTTTATAGATAATATACACCCACTAAGTACAGTAATTAGTCACACCACGAACTTTATATCGTGTATCCATAGTATAAATAGTGTAGCCATAATATTAATTACTCTGGGACTATCGATATCTGATGACCGTAGAAAGCGGAAGATTAAGATTAAGAGATTAAATTCATAAGGTTTATGAATGATGACATTCATAGGAAGATAATTAAAATATTTTAAATTATACAAACACCACTTTAAGTTGATAATTACAGCTCATTCGTATCGGCGTTTATATTAACCATTCACTATGAATAATTACTCATATTTGTTTACTTAGTTGTATTAAATGAGTTTATATTTTGTCAATGTCAGAATGTTTATCTGACTTGTGTAATTACCTTGGGAATGGAGTTATTGAGAGGCTACCTAGAATAAGTAATCACGTACTTAAGGCGAAGTCATTAATGTCACTCCACGGTTTATTAAGGGTAAAATACTAATAATTTAATTTGTTTGTTTCAGGTAAACGTCATATGTTTTCGTCAAGAGTAATTTGGAGATCTTATGCATTTGTGTAAACATATATGTATGTATCTAATTACAAAAGTATGTTCATATATCGTACCTAGTTCTTTTGATTTGATACCTAAATCCAGGTTAATTGGTGTTATAATGTACTTTTTAAGATCGGATATATTGTTTGGCAAAAATTAAAAAACCCAGATTTTTCATGACGGCTAACAATCGGTGTCTCCCCAAAGCGACAATGGAAAGGACAGGCACACACAGGGCATTGTTTGCGAAAGGACGGCGCCAACTTGCGCCGGCGCGGCGCGCCCGAGGCATCCGCTAGTGACGTATGACGCGTCGTGTTATGTCGATAAATTCATAGACATAATACCCGATCGATTTCGACTGTACACAATACTATTGTTGATGAATTGAAAGACAATATCTGCTGTTACACGAATTCGCCGAAGTTTTGACTACGGTTGAGTATTAAACATTAGTAAACTATGCATCGCTAGTAAAGTTGTATAGTATAAGCGGTATTCGAACGCTTATAGTGTGACAAATAAACTTTTTATAACACAGCGGTAACTTAGACAAATACGTTAAGTAAACAAGAAAGTGAAACACCTGTAGTGTTGCGGCGCCTTATTATAAATTGACTTGACGCATTATTCATTTATCGATATTTCCGCACGAATGCAGTCGCGTTTCGCATGGCTTGTCGCCTGTCGACCTCATTTCGCGGTGGTGGGACGGCGCGGCGGCGCCTGTCGCGGTGACGATTAGCAAGCTGTACGCCCATCACTATTGTCTTTTCTATAACCACTATGATAATTGTTTCCCTCCATTAGCGGCTCGTCGTAAAGCACATTTTTTGCGCCCCCCCGACACTCGTGCACGCGGATGCACTTTTATAAATCATCTGGTATGGCAGATGTTATGATGTCTACGTTCAGATCGTAAATAGTACTAGTTATCTTTTATTAAACGTCATTGCGAGTGTTAATGCACTGGTGTTGCGTTAATCATTACAGTTTTATATCTCGGCTTGCGTTACATAGCTCCTCTGTCTGTAATTGTCCGCAACGTTGGCGCCACCGTTCTTTGGCGGTCTGCCACTGCAATAGTGAGTAGTTCACGCGATTAATTACGAAATACAAACATTGACAGTATAAATGCAATAAAGCTGAGTTTGATATCATCAAAATACCTATCTCAAACGCGCAGCTCGAAAAAGTTATACACCGAACGCTCTGTGGTGTGCGAATATGTTTTGGAACGGTGCCATTATTTGCGAATTTCAATTGAAATATGTATCCGATGTTTATAATAATTTCAGAAAATACTTAAATCATTTACGTGCTAAACACATAACTAATGTGTATAAATTTATTATTTTATTCAGTTATCATTTTTGCTTTGAATATTTATTTATATGTTCGCTCTTGTAATTGTAATTATCAAAGTGGCGATAAAAACTTCAATCTTTGGCGTCGATGAGGCGGGCCGTAAGTGGCGTGACTCGTTTTATATGCACTTGGCTCGACGCCACCGGTGACCTCATTGCGTGTCCGTTTTTGGCGCCACTGTCGCTTATAATGATCGCTATCGCATCGATGACATGCCAAAACGCAAATGTTATCGACGTTTATATGCAAATATCCGCGCATCACTAGTAACCATTGCGTGAAAATGTTATCGCACTTATTTTGTGCGTATAATAATTATGGTTAATTAATTTTGATGAGTTAATTTCGTGTCTTGATTTGTAACGTGTGTGTGTGCGTAATTGTCTAATTCCGCCCATGATGGCCTGTACTTGAAATAGGTTGTTACGACCAGAACTGACTCATCGGTCGAAGTAGGTATACGTTTAATGCGCATATTGATCTAATTTCCATTGTTTACGCATTTTATTTGCGCTCGTTCTAAGCATGACAATGAGCTATTTGTCTCTCTCTCTCTCTCTCTCTTTGCTCGCCTTATTCCCATATCATTTGGGTTTTACGCTTTCCCTACTCCAGGCAAGATTTTGCGAGTCATAGTGGTCTGCTTAGATGGTCTTTAGGTCCCTCTTTCCTTCAGAACATTATCTAGGCTCAAAACTTTTTAACTGACTTTAAAAAAGGAGGTTGTCTATTCATCCCATTTTTTTTTGTTATCTGCTCCTCTGGCTACATCATCTATCTAGGTTATGAAAGACATGTATTTGCGTATGGTTTTACCTTTGTTGAATTCACAGAGAATGTGCATTATGTTGTACGTAATTGGTATAGGTATAGTCACACCAAAATCTGTTATGTCCAAAAAGTTTACATTTTCAATGTATTCGATTAAAAGACTAGTATCCATGTCATGAATATGTAATAACTAAAAAGACTTAAAACTTCAAACATTAAATAATATTAATGAATTCTCGAAATACCACTTAATTCAACTAAGTATGGCTTTACTTAAAAAATTTACTTTGTCGCATTAAATTAGGGTTTAATATCGCTATTTGATGGTGGCAAAAACAGACAAAGACTAATTTTAGATCATTATGTTTAAGAGAACAAAGAATAATGTGTTCGGAAATGACATTGTAAACTAATTCTTTGTTTAAAACTACAAACCGCAGCGCGAATTTGACATCAACGGTCATTTTGAATTACTCATGTTGCTTTATCCTTTGTTTTATGAATTCAATGCCTGTGACAACGTTACGTCCGTGTCCCACTTGGGTTACCTACAGCAAAATATATCCTCATATCCTCAAGCCCATCCACAAGGGTCCACCCATACCCATACACCCACTTTCCGCCAGAGATATATTTTTGGTGCCCACGTGACAGATGGCGAGTCCATCGTCGTTACTCAAGCACGACTATGCATACGCCTTTGATTTGCTTCTCAGATGTATGCAGGTTTCTCTCGATGTTTACCTTTACCGTAAAGCTCGTGGTGTGAATCACTGTACCTACTTAACTTCAGAAAAACTCATTGGTACAGTCGAGTTTCGAACTTGCAATTTTCGCCACGGCTCTTCCTCGTGTCCACAAAACCTTCCTTATGCCACAATTAGTCTGGCAGACGGCCCGCAAATTAGGGGGTTATTGTTTTTATAGTGCTTTCTTAGAGACGAGGCGCCATTAATACATTTGTTTATGATGACCCTCATTGACAGCAGGTCAGGCCAATTGAGATCGAAACATAAGCCGTCAGCTGTTTTAATATCGTGTTAATAATAATAATAATACGTCGCAATTAACCACGGCCGTCTGCTCTAGTGGTTAGAGCTCCTGACCTGAAAGGATAGCGTGTGTGAACAGAAAAGGAATTTGACTAGAGACGCTGCAATGCTAGCAGACTTGCGTGAGGGACGAACTATAGCTGTGTTCGTCATAATTATTGAATTAACCTTAAGATCAGACAATCACTCGTTGGCATACTGTGTTTTCTCATAAACTATAGTGCAACATTTCCATCTTAGATATAACACGTCCACTTATAAACAGTTAAAATCAATTTCCATCTCCACTTTTTATCCGTCGTTTTCTCGTACATTTAACACGTAATTAATTGCTTAAACGGCGTTAATAAACAACTAACTTGTTTTTTAAATGAATTTTGAGAATTCTCTAAGATGTAGAAAACATCACATTTTGCTGGCATGCTCATTTATCTTAAAACTCATTATAACTGTATACCTACGTACTCCGTTTAGTTATTTATTTTTTTTATTTATTTATTGATCACCAACAAGATGTACATTATTACAAGTAATATAAATCATTCCAAGTTGTGCCCGTGCTAAATGCCATCTTAATTATAGGTGAAAACTGCATGCAAAAAAACAGAAGACTAATTAACTAAAATTAAACTAACAAAATACGATTAAACATCATAAACACCATTTAGCTAATGTATAAAATGTAGGTTTAAGGAGTTACATTATAAAGAAAGCATGTTATAATTAGGATTGATACTATTAGGACAAATTAATTATAGATCGCTTAAATTTAGAGGGTTTATCAGAAAAGATATCGACGGTATTAGGAAAGTTCTGGTCGTCCCTGATTTTGCCTTCAGCAATTCTATGGAGAGCATTGTAGTGACGGATGAGCCTATTAATGGGAGAGAAGCTGCCTTGGCGTGAACGCGAGATTTTTTCAACAAACGGTTTGAGATTCGCAGACCTGGGTCGTCTCTTTGGTGCTGAGAAATTTATTAACTTTAATAAATGAGGGGAGTCAATTTTACCATTTATAATATTGTACAGAAACATGCTGCCCAATTGATTCCTTCGAGTAGAAAGAGATGAAAGCTTAAAGTGCTGCAGTCTGTCGTTGTAACTGAAAAGTTTTTTTGCTAAGTTGCAACTATAGGCTAAGTGCCAAATAAAGCGCTTCTGTATGCGTTCCAACCTTTTGTCATAAATGTCATAGTGTGGGTTCCAGACGACACTGCAATACTCTAGATTGCAGCGAACGAGAGATGTATAAATGGAGATTTTAGTTTTAGAATTTTTGAAATCCTTGCAATTGCGTAATACAAAACCGAGCATTTTGAATCCTTTGCTCACGATATGCTCAACATGCATATGAAAACGTAGCTTACTATCCAGGATAACACCTAAATCACGTATGTGGTCAACTTCACGAAGCACATGATCATTGATAGAGTATGTTCTAGAGATAGATTTTCTTTTCCTAGTGAAGCGCATAGTAAAGCATTTGTCAGCATTCAAGCTCATTCCATTCAAATTGCACCATTCAGTTAAGCTGTTTAGGTCGCGTTGCAACAATCGTGCATCGTCTGATGAAGTAACTGGTCTAAACAGCTTTAAATCATCTGCAAACAAGTAGCATTCGGAGTATTTAAAACAATTTTTCATGTCATTAATAAAAATATTGAAAAACAAGGGTCCCAAATGAGAGCCCTGTGGGACACCTGAGAAAGCAACATATGGTTCCGATCTGTATCCATCAACTACTACCATCGATTTCCTATCTGCAAGATACGACTGGCACCACGTTAGTAAATTGCCGGCAATGCCTATAGACGAAAGTTTATGAATAAGCATTATGTGGTTTACCCTATCAAAAGCCTTTCTGAAATCGGTGTATATTGTGTCTATTGATTGCCCACGATCCAAACTAGCAGTCAAGTCTTCAACAAAAGAAACGAGATTTGTTGTCGTTGATCTGGCTTTAACAAAACCATGTTGTTGTGGTATTAAGGCTTGTTTAAAATGCCAAGCTATGACAGGGTAAACTAGCTTCTCAAATATTTTAGCGAATACAGAAATAACAGAAATGGGTCTATAGTTGCTAGCGGAACTAGTATCGCCGTCTTTGAAAAGCGGTATGACGATGGCAACCTTCCATGCAGACGGAAATACTCCAGTCCTTAAGGATTGATTAATAATAAGTGAAATAGGATATGCTAACACCACAGCACACTTAACTATAAAGACTGATGGTATACCATCAGCCCCAGCTCCCTTATTTATATCAAGTCTTTTTAAAACCTTAAGGACTTCTTCATAGCTGAATGACACATTTGAAAGGCCAATAGTGTTGCAATTTGAATCTGCTTTGCACTTAGGCACAAAATTCTTGTCATAGACGGAGGAAAATTGATCAGCAAAAAGATTGCATATATCAGGGCCATTGTTTGCTGTACGATCTTGGAAATACATACATTTTGGATAATTACTGTTACCTTTTTTTTTGTGTTTAATAAAAGACCATATTAGTTTAGGATTCGAAGTTAAGGATGCTTCCAATTCCTTTATGTATGTGGAATAGTTTTTAGCGAGCAGTTTTGTGCATCTTAGTTTAAGCAAATCGAAGACTAAAATATCACGCGGATTTTTATTAAATTTACGTATCTTCATTCTCCATTTGTGTTTCTCTTTTAGTGATCTAATTAATGATTGAGAAAACCAAACTGGATATTTTCGATTAGGTGGTTTAGATTTAGGAACATATTTCTGTATTACATTATGTAGTAACTCATTAAAAGTCTCAACCATTTTATCAACAGACACGCAACCTGATAAAACTGTGTCCCATTCAGTGATGCTCAGTTCATAAATAATTTTGGTATAGTCTGCTTTATGAAAATTATATTTATAATTATTACTAGCTCTTGAGAATTCAGACGGAATATATGGTATAAAAAATTGAAAAGGCGGATGTAAAGGATCAATAGATGTCAGAGGATTATCACTAATTTGAAGATCATTGATTGCGGAGCTGCATAATACAAGGTCTAATGTTTTATTTTTGTTGTTAACTAAATTGTTGTATTGGTCTAGACCATTTAGCGACATAAAGTCGGTCAGCATGTTGTTTAATGAGCTATTTGTTACATTTGGTATCATAGGAGAACCATTGGACTTAGACCACTGTAAGCTACTTAAGTTAAAATCCCCCACAATAAGAGTAATGCCGTTTAGTGAGTCTAGGGCTCGATTTGCATTTTCAAAGAAATGTTGCAATATGTGTGTTTGAACTGGGGGTGGAATGTACACGCTACATATATTTAAGTTTACAATCTTACCATGACCAGTGCACACCTCTACGCATACCCACAGATCCTCACAACTAGAGTCGCAAGACATTAAGCGTTTTGACTTCAATGTTTTAGACACGGCAATAAGCACCCCTCCTCCATCCTTTTTACTATGGAAACCAGAACTTTCACGATCTCTTCTGTAAATGACATAACGACTATCAAACAGTTCAGAATCAAAAACATTGCTGTTTAGCCAAGTTTCGGAAAAAATTACAATATCAGTACTGTTACATACAACATTTTTAAAAAGCTCATTTGTTTTTGTTCTTAACCCTCTAACGTTTTGATAGTAAATATTTAGATTAGTTGTCGCGCCCATTAGTAAACATATACAAATTTAGCTATTTATGACAAAGTATTAATAGATTCAATGTTACGAATGTGTACATAATTAGACGTCTCGTTCTTCCTGACAAATATCTTGCCATCGCGAACCCAAACGAATTTAAAGCCAAGCTCCTTCGCCTTACTACGTGCAGCCGCATGGAGTGCCTTGTTTTCGGGTGTAAGATGCTCAGTGACATATATAGCGCTCTTCGACTCTCCACCAATACCCAGATGAGCACTGTTTAATTTGTCACTTGGGTTATTTTTATTAAATCTACTTGTGGCTGCAAGAAACTCGTCACGCAGGCGCGGGCTGCTGAACTTAACCAAAATTGAGCGCGGACGCGGGCTGCTGTAGTCTTTTTTTGCAATCCTGGAGCAGAAATGGACGTTGCTCTCGTTTATAGGGCATTTGATAATTTTGCCAAGTTGCTGGACGGTATTCATGAGATTTTCCTGCTTGTGTTCTGGCACACATTGCAATTCAATATTGGAAGCTCGTGCATTCTGTTCCATAACATTTATTTTTGATGTGAGGGCCCGATTATCTAAACGCAACAAGTTGTTTTCTTCAATAACCTTTTTGATTTCAATATCCCGAGAATTATTCGACGTTTTTATTTTATCTAGCTCATCATTGAAGAAGGCAATCGAGGTCTCAAAAGTTGAAATTGTTTTCCTTATATCCATTAGCTGGGGATAAAATTGACATTCAAACACGCTATTTAATTCCTCACGAATGATATCGCGGATATTGCTCGCAGATAGGCATGAACAGGCGGCGGGGGCGCGCGCCTTGGTGCGTTGAGTCACGAAGTCAGTCTGAGCAGGTGATAGCATTGAGCGAACAGGAGTATCCGAATTATCTCCGCCTCTTCTCTCAATCGAGCGACACAGTAAACATACCCACTGGTTTTTGAAGTCCTCAGACATTGAGTCGTAGTCTTGCGCTGTGAGATTCAAGCAAGACAGGTGATATTTGCCTTTGCAGCGGGAGCAGTGTAAGAGAACCATCTCATCCAAAACATTGGGGCACCCATCGCATTCAGACGTTTTGGAGTTCTCCATTTTCGATGATAATACGAAGCAAATACTGCAGGTAGCGGGTATGTGTATGAACGACCTCGGAACGTGCACAATTTAAAGCGAACTGCTGCTGACGAAAATGTCGTAAGCGCCGTGTAGATCGCGTCGCTTACGCGTTATTAACCACAACACTTAACAACACCGATCTTTGTATGAGTTTACAATGGGATTTAGAATTTATGGGGACAAAACACTGTGGACACTAATTGTACTATTGACACTATAGCAACAAGAAGGTTGCTTGAATTTTGCACACTTTTTTATGTAATAATTACCACTGAATCTAATACTATTATAATTTACAATTGGAGCAAATGTTAACGATGTTGTCTTACTTTTGTAGTTCGATATTTTCCATTATTATTACAAAATTGACGATGAACGAGTGAACTATTAACAACCGAGTGAATGTTATTTTAAATAGACTATGAATTAGCACTGCTCTTTAATATTAAATCATGAATTAATAGCATTAATGTCTCTGGTGGTCGAGTGGTTGAAATGGTTACTTGCAAAGCCTAGATTACGAGTTCTAATCCCGGAGTTCTGTAGCAATTACTTTTTGATGACTAAAACTAGGGTGAACCGTAGTGAATGAAAACAACTTTTTAGGTGCCAACGTGTGCCGGATATGTCGTCTAGGTGTTATTGCACCTCAGTGTACGCTTGTGGGTAGGTTCGAAGACATGATATCAATATTATCTCGTTCTAGGAATTGTTTTGAGTCGATATAGAACAATACAATAAATTCTTTGTTTACAATTGAATTTTTGCATTAATGCTTTGTTCTCACACTACACTACACTACACTCGTCACAAATAGCGCTAGGAACAATGAACTTGTTTTACATATTTTAAGTCAGCAATTCCAAATGTCTCTCAAGTATGTCTTGTTTTAGTATTTTTTATCACAAGCTGTAAGAACAATTTACATAATATAATTATCTTTCTTATAAACATTTATAAGAATAATTATTTATATCGCCGTTTCAGCTAAGGTATGTTACTTTTAAATATTTTAATATCTACATTTGAATGCATTTTATATATCTTTGCGTCGGGTCCTACTTGCAGAGTAGAGCGCCAGTTCTCTCTAGACTTACAAATCTTTTTCTTAAATATATTTTCATAAGTACATCTGCCCACAAGGGCCCCCGTAAGGGTAGGCAGAGGTGTTTAGGTAGTACCCACACAGCCACATTCCGCCGGAGATACATTTTAGGTGCCAACATGATAGATCCAAGCACGCATGACGCATGTATACTACATGCGTCTTTGAATTTCAGGTCAGGTTTCCTCTCGATGTTTCGATGTCGACCGTAAAAGTCGTTGTGGATCATCACTGTACTAAGGTTTAGAAAAACTCAATGGTACAGCCGAGATTCGAATTAACATACTATATGTAGCAGGCAACTCGAACCGCTCGGCCACTCGGCCGAAAAAATGATCGTTTTCGCATTGCCCCCAAGATAGCCATAACAATCGTCTGTTATTATTTCAACATTGAGCTTAAACACATCCTTTGGTCCCACATAAAATATTATGCACCTCTGCTAAGGAAAATGTATAGCACTCATCCGTCCATTAAAACATATTTTAGGTCGAAAATTGTTCGTAATCACGGTTACTAGAACCCATAGATATTAAATTGGGCCCAAATTGCACTGTCGATATTAAGACCGAATGATGAATGACTCTTGACAGATTTATTGTTCTTGGAAGAGTTTTTATTTGTTTTTTTTTATGTGTTTCGGTCACAGACTATCGTTCGACGGTATTAAAATTGGTAATTCATATTTCGAACGTTACAATAATAACCTTCAATCGATTTCTATCAATTTGACCTAGTTCAAAGAAAGTTTACTTTGTACTGGGGGAAATTGATAAGGATACACATACATTTGATATATATTTACATTAATTTCTGCCTTCAGCGGGAATCAAACCCGCATCCTTTAGCATCTCCGACAACACTGCTACCAGATAACCAGGTTACTGGCTCCTCTCAAGCTCATACTGTTATCACAAAACTTATGCGAACGTATTAACTTAAGTTTTTACATAAATTAGTTGTAAATCTATCTTTGATTGAAGGAAGTAATTTGAACCGACTAATGACTTCCTATCCTTGTCAAAAAACCCAAAGACCGCTCATACAGTGTCGAATAGTCGAGCTATAATCCTTTAGCAAACGTATTTCCAAATAAAAAGCTGCGTTTTAATCAGTTGCGACGTGACGGGTCCGACACGAACACGAATGACAAACGACCACCATTTAATGTCAATTAGCGAAGCGTTCCGGGAGAATTGCCATTTACCTATAAATAATGCCTGCTACACCCGACCCGGGTATTTTCAACTTTATCGCTAAGATATAAACGCGATTTATCTATAGTGAAAACATCCAACTTTATAAAATGCATGCAAGTTAGTTGGGAACGTTCGCTTCGCTGCATTTCTCAATCGGATATACCTTGCCTTTATTCGTTATTGTATAAATTTACTTTTAAATAGATAGATAGATATCCTCACGCCTTCCCACAAGGGTCCCCGAAGGGGTAGGCAGAGGTGTATAGGTAATACCCACACACCCACTTTCCGCCAGAGGTATATTAGGTACCAACGTGACAGATGGCGAGTCCATCGCCATTACTCAAGCACGACTATACATACGCCTTTGAATTTCTTCTCAGACCTATGCTGGTTTCCTCACGATGTTTACCTTCACCGTAAAGCTCGTGGTGTGACTAATCACTGTACTAAAGTTCAGAAAAACTCATTGCTACAGACGGGATTCGAACTTGCGACCTTTGCGTCGCAGGCAACTGCTCGAATCACTCGGCCACCACGGCCCTTCGTGGTGTGACTAATTTAAATTTAAACTTTAAACTTTTAAATAGTATAGTTAATATCTAAATCGTAAACTGTGGTGTCACGAATGGTTATAGAAGTCTCCTGCAACTGCAAGTTCGGATCTAGACTGTGCCAATGATTCTGAACTTTATATAATACTAGCTGTCCCGCCCAGCTTCGCTCGGGAAGAAAATCTTTCCTCTTTATAATATTAGTATAGATATAGATTTTTTGTTATTCTATGTAATGAATTATTTTTGTTATTTACAATAACAACAATTAACAATATTTACAAAGAACAGTTGTAACTAACTACTTACAGATAAAATATTTGTCCCAAAACGGTATCCCGAGGCAACGTGCCAAGAAGACTAGCAGCATTGCCACGCTGGATAGCAATGCTGATTCTCGGAGCGAGAATAGCGAGATATAAATTGATTAAAAACGTCATAAGTCATTTAAGGTGAAGGAAAACATCGTGAGGAAACCTACCTTTGAGAAGAAAGA
>JACCPG010003315.1:0-11056 GCA_016069955.1 Drepana arcuata | reverse complement strand
GGGAGGGCGCGTCGAATACACGCGCCGCGCCCTTCAACCTCGAGGGCGTCGTGTTCGCGAGCGACAGGGCCCCCGCCCCGTCGCCCGCTGCCCTCTTAAGGAGGCATCTGCCGCACCTCGGCTTGCCTCCTGCGGCCGGTCCTCCGGCGGTGGCACGGGTCCGCGAGTGGATCGCTTTCCCGTGTTCTTTCCGCCGCCTCTTTCTGCGCCATCACCTCCGCACAGAAGGACACGGACGCCTCCCACGTCCGTGTACTGCCGACCATGGACAGAACCAAGGCCGGCAGGGAGATGTCACGTCCGGTAGTGGCGACGAGGGCACTGCGCTGCTCTGCCCATGCTGGGCAAACCTCGAGCGTGTGCTGCGCAGTGTCCACGTCGCAGTCGCAATGGTGGCACCTGGGGGACTCTCTCCTTGCCACCGTGTGCAGGTATTTGCCGAAGCAGCCATGTCCGCTCAGCACATACACGAGGTGGTAGGTCAGCGCCCCGTGCCTGCGACTCTTCCATTCCTTGAGGGCCGGGCGTATGGCCTCTATGGTCCCCTGCCCGGCCCTAGGCTCCGCGAGCCTTTCCTGCCATTTGCCGAATGCGTGCTCCTGCGCGTTTTACCGCACGCGCCGCAGGTGTTCTGGCTCGGTGGCGCCGCCGTCTCTGCGGGCCTCGGCGCTCTGCCGGTAAACGGCGGCGAGCACCTCGGCCTCAAGGTCCCAAGGCAGGGACCCCGCCAACACACAGGCTGCGCCGTGTGAAATGGTGCGGTATTCGCCGATTACCCTGGTCGCCATGACCCTCTGCGGACGGGCCAGCAGGGTCCGTCTGCGATCCAGGGCGTCCGCCCACACCGGCGCGCCGTACAGGGCCATCGATTTGACGACCCCGGTGTATAGACGGCGGCAGCACGCACTCGGTCCGCCCGTGTTGGGCAGGAGCTGGCTAAGCGCACCAGCCGCAGCGACGAGTTTTGGGGCGAGGCGCTTGAAGTGCGCGTGGAGCTTCCACCTGCCGTCGAGGACGAGACCCAGGTACCTCATGTCGGCACCTATCTCGACGGTAGTGCCCCCCACGTCCAGCTGCGCCCCCGCTAGTGGCTTCCTCCAAGGCCCGTGGAAGAACAGGGCTTCTGTCTTGCTCAGGGCGACCCTCAGGCCCAGCTGCCAGATCCGGTCCACGACCACCGCCACTCCGGTTTCCGACAGCCGGCACGCTTCTGCGAAGCTGGCCGCCCTCGCTGTCACTAGGGTGTCGTCGTATAAATGACCTCGACGCCCGGGGGTAGAGTGCCGCGCAGCGCCCAATCATAGCCCATGTTCCACAGAAGGGGCCCAAGAACCGACCCCTGTGGAACTCCGCACGTGACGCTCCGGCGCAGCAACTCCCTTCCCCGTCGACGCAGACGACACTCCTGTCCTGCAGGTAGTCCTCGAGGACTCGTCGGAGGTACCCCGGCAGACGATGGTACCGGAGCGCCTCGGCTACACAGCTGAAAGGGAGGGTGTTGAACGCGTTGGCGATGTCAAGCGAGACGGCCAACAACACCCCCCTCCCCGCCACGGCTGCTTCGGAGAGGGACTTTACGCACATGTTTGCGTCCACTGTGGAGCGTCCCTCCCGGAAGTCGTACTGCCTTGTGGCGAGGTCCGGACCCACCATGCGAAGGTGGTCTGTGACGCGGGCAGCGATTATACGCTCGAAGAGCTTGCCCGCGTAATCCAGCAGCACGATGGGTCGGAGCCCAGACGAGTCCAGAGGACGACCTTCCTTTTTGAGCAAGACGAGCAAGCCCTAATTCCATATCGAGGGGAACCGCCCGCATGCCAAGCACGCGTCGAGCAGTCCCCTGAGTCGGGCCTCTAGTGCACCCAGGGCCATCGCCAATGCGCGGCCTGGAACCCCATCGGGCCCTCTTCTCCTCTCCTCTTCGGGCAGTTTTCTTGGCGCATACAATTCTCGTACTGTACCTTCGTGGTTTAATTGCCTGAGACCTACGCCCAGAGCCCAGAACCTAACACCAGTACCCAGTACCGGAATCTCTCCCACTGATGTCGAGCGTGCCGCCGATTCCGATACGAATGGATGTCGACGCGCTCTCTTAAGTTATATAAATATATATATGTGATGAAATGACATTTCATTAAATTGAATTATACATACATATCATCACGCCAAGTCCCTAACGGGGTAGGCAGAGAGTATGGAGCGCCAGTTCTCTCTAGACTTTTTTTTTTTTTTTTTTTTTTTTTATACCACTTGGGTGGCAAACAAGCATGCGGTCCGCCTGATGGTAAGCGGTTACCGCCGCCTATAAACGCTTGCAATACCAGGGGTATCACTCGCGCGTTGCCGACCCTGCAGGAATCTTTTCACACCCTTCTTGAAGAATTCCATGCTGTACTCTCCAGGGAAAACCTCAACGGGGAGCTCATTCCACAGCCTGAGCGTTCGCGGAAGAAAACTCCTTTGGAAGCGCACAGTGCGAGACCTTTGTGGTTCCAAGGTATGGGGATGAATTCCCCGGCGATGGCGAGAGGTGCGATGGTAGAAGGTGGAAGTGGGCATCATGTCGAACAATTCTGCTGAACACTCCCCGTTATACAAGCGGTAGAACACACACAGGGAGGCAAAGTCTCTCCTCAGACTTAGTGATTCCAAGCCGCTTGTGAGCAAAGGATCATCGATAATTCTAGCGGCGCGTTTCTGAACCGCGTCAAAAGGCCCTAGCTGGTATCCAGGGGCTCCAGCCCACAGGTGGCAGCAGTACTCCATATGTGGCCGAACTTGCGACTTATAAAGTTGTAGCCTTTGTGAAGATGTGAAGTACTGCTTAGCTCTGTTGAGCACACCGAGCTTCCTCGACGCCAGCTTAGCCTTGTCCTCTAAATGACCACGGAACTGAACGTCGCTAGAAATATCGACCCCAAGGATCCTAATGCTCTCCGAGATGTTCAGGGGAGTGTTCTGGAATTGTGGAGCCACAGCGAATGGAGTTTTTTTTTTAGCAGTGAACGCGCACACTTGTGTCTTAGTGGGGTTGAAGTGGACTAGGTTTAGTCGACCCCAATCGGAGACACTGCGAAGTGTACTCTCGATTTCAGACACAAGTCGTTCGCGACTTTCCTCCACAGTGGAACGAGGGAGATTAGCACGGCCTGTGTAGTAAGTGTCCCCAGTGCTGTCGTCCGCATAGCAATGAATGCCTTCAATAGAAAGCATGTCATTAATATGCAGAAGAAACAGAGTCGGGGACAACACAGAGCCTTGCGGGACTCCAGCATTAATGTCCATGCTTTCGGAGAAGCTACCGTCAACGACGGCTCTTATGCATCTGCTGGACAGAAAGCTGGCGACCCATTTGCATAATCCCTCTGGCAGTCCGTAGGATGGAAGCTTCGATAGAAGACCGCGATGCCAGACCTGATCGAACGCTTTCGCCACATCCAAGCTAACAGCTAATGCCTCACCTTGACTCTCAATGGCGTGTGACCAACGGTGCGTGAGATATACTAGAAGGTCACCCGTTGAGCGACTGTGGCGGAAGCCATACTGTTGGTCACTCAACAAACCGTGACCCTCTAGATATCGCAGGAGTTGCGTGTTAATCACTCGCTCCATAATTTTAGAGAGTAGGGAGGTGATGGCGATCGGCCTGTAATTTGATGGGTCTGATCTATCGCCCTTTTTGGGCACTGGGTGCACGTGGGCGGTCTTCCACGAAGTTGGGACTTTTTGGGTGGAGTAGGAAAGCGCGAATAGGCGCGCCAAAACAGGACACAATTCAGGAGCACACTGCTTAAGCACCACTGCCGGAATACCGTCTGGCCCGCTCGACTTATGGACGTCCAGAGACAGCATCTCCCGCCGGACCTCCCGTTGGGTTATGCTTATCTCCAGCATAGAGTTCTCACACCGCAAGATAGTTGGCGGTGTGGCGCCTCCGTCATCCATAGTCGAGTTCGAGGCAAAGAGAGAGCCCAATAGATCCGCTTTCTGTTTGGCACTGTGGGCCAAGTTACCATCCGGCTTACGGAGTGGTGGTAGGGACGACTGGCAAAAGTTTCCCTCAGCAGCCTTGGCAAGGGACCAAAAAGCACGGCTGCCAGAAGGGTAGCTAGCGAGTCTCTTACCAATTCTGCTGACGAAATCGAATTTCGCCCTGGCAATCGCTCGCTTACAGTGCCTCGAGGCAGCATTAAGTTTTCGCTTTGCATCAGATATGTTGAGGTCCAGATCGGATCGAGCCGTAGTCCACGCCTCATACATGGCTTGCTTGGATAATTTAGCTTCCTTGCAGGGGTTATTAAACCACGGCTGTTTCTTTACCCCTGTAGCTACTAGCGAGTTTGGAATGTAGCATTCCATTCCCGCCAGTATCGTCTCAGCGACGGCTGCTGCACAGGGGTCTGGATCTTCTGATGCAAAGCAGATCTGCCTCCACGGGTACGATGCGTAAAACTCACGCAATCCATCCTTACATACCTCTTTCGCTTCGTCCACATTCATCAGTCTCTTCATACATGCTCATCGGTTTCGAGTACTCTTAACGTTCCCGTCCTTCAGAGTCCGATCTATTTGATCCAGGTAGTTGGAACGTGGCCTTCCTCTGCCTCTTCTTGCACACACTTTGCTTTGTATATCTGTTTCGTCAATCTTTCTTCACTCATCCTTTCTATGTGTCCAAACCAACGTAACATGCCTTTCTTCATCTTTACAATCACGCCCTCATTCACGCCAGTTGATTTGCGAATCTCTTCATTGCGGATTCGATCTAATATCGTTACGCCGCACATTTTCGAAGAGATCGCATCTCGACTGCATTCAAGCTATTTTCATACTTCCTCTGACATACCCAGGATTCGCTGCCATACAATAAGGTAGGTACCAATATCGCGTTGTGGACAGCAACTCGAGCATTCTTGCTCAGACTTTTACTGCCCATCAACGCCGACATGGCTCCATTCACCTTATTTCCGGCAGTTATCCTTCTTTCAATATCTTTTTCATACTTTCCATCTCGTGTGAACATGTTTCCAAGATATACAAATTCATTCACTTGCTCTAGAATTTGCCCATTTACCGATATAGCACACTCGGTCACTTGTTCATCTCTTTCGAATACCAGAACCTTAGTCTTGCCAGCGTTTAGGCGCAGCCCCTTCTTTTCACATTCTACTTTCATTATGGTAACTAGTGACCGCAGTTCGCCCTCTGATGACGCCAGTAAAACCGCGTCATCGGCGTATAATAGGCAGTTGACCACTAAGTTTCCCATTTTCACTCCACATCCGTTCGTTCTTAGTGCTCTCAGACAGTTATCTAGATATATAATGAACAGCCAGGCAGACATGATACACCCTTGTTTGACCCCCGACTTCACATCAAACCAGGGTGACATCCCACCGTTAAACCTAACGCACGCCTCGCTATCACTATAGAGTGATTTCACGGCATGCAGAGAATAATATAATTATGACTATGAGACTAACAGGAATGCTTAATGGCTTGGGAAAAGGAATGGTCAGCACTATTATATACATAGAGTGTATATAACAGCCCCCAGGGTTAGGACTAAACTTACCCCAAAAGGGTTAAGTTTATGTAAGGGTGGTGCGGATTTTGGGCAGGAATAGTGGAGGAGTCTGTCAAGCTACCACTGTTAGCTCTTCCTGGTTTTTGATATCAAGGCTGGTTTTATTTCTAATTAGACAACGGTGACACGCACCTGACTTAATTAATTTATAACTTAAAACTAACAGTGCAATTATAATTATTATTAAGATTATGATTGTCGTGAATGAATAATAGTTTCCGTATAGAACAATATGGGGTTTCTCGATAATTTTATCTAAGTCTGCAATTACTTTAGTGTCATCTGTATTTTGTAAGGAGGCTATAGAGTCAAGGTTAATATTTGTGAGGTTAATAATAGGGATATGAAGTTTAGTTTTTTGAAGTTTTTCTGAATTACAACAGGAATCGTTAATTAAATTGAAATCAGTTTGAATTGGTTGTAGTTTAATTAATTCTGAATATTGTGGTATTAACCTTGAATCTTTATGAAAAGCTATACAGTTAATTGGTAAATTTAAGGTGCCAGTTCCTGATACTATTATTTCAGTGCTTGTGGACTCTTTACAATATATATAGATAGTTTAGATGGATTTGATATTACATATATCCATTTGTTGTTATATAATGGCTGCCAAATATCTAATTGGCCCCTAAGAATTTTTGTTATACAAATGTTTGGCACTGAATTATATGCTTTTGAAATTATTTCCGATTCACAGATCGGATTTGTAAAACTAGAGTAAATATTCAAATCTTTGCAAATATAATCTAATACCTTTATAATCTTACAACTACTTAATGAATTAAACTTACAATAATAAGATCTATCCCTCGTAATAGCTATATATTTAGTAGACGGTATTATAGTAGTATATATGTTTTTATCTGCTATTACAGGGTAAGGGACATTATGATACATATAGTAACTGCTCGGACTTACTAGTGGAACCTTTAGAACAAATACAATTTTATAGTCAATATAGTAGCTAGCTACTTCGGAGACATTCATTAAAGTATATATCGATGGGAGAAAACGTATTTGCTGTAAGTGAAAAAAATAGGTATTTAGGTTTAATACATCATTGGAATCAGAAAAAAATACTGCGTCGAACGGTCCGAGTAGAATTTCGATAGGATTAAAAAAAAAACACTTACGCCGTCACTTTTTCGAAAAACTATCTGGTTCAAAATGTTGTAAGTAGATGAAAATCGTGACATTTCACATATTTTTTACTTAATGCAAATTTAAGAAGCTCTCTAAAAATCGCTGCTACTTACGCGGTCTGGCAACATCGTTCAATTGTTACTTACAGCATTCTTGCGGTCAGTACATTTTTCGATACATTACTTACAGCATTCCGCAGGAATTGATATTTTATTACTAAGCTAGTAACAGCTTTTTAAAGTTTTGCTAAATACTGTGATAAGAATGTTTACAGCGTTTAATCCACAAACATTATATAAAAGCATTGTCGGTTATTACATTTATGCTAGTTAAGAATTGCATACAAATGTTGTAAAATGCATTTTGTAAGGTCGATCAAATAAATTTATTTGGGTTATACGACTATATTAATGGCACATGTCAAAAAGTGTAAAAGACGATACCCCGCCGGTGACACCTCCCTCCGCTCCCCATTCGCACACTAACGACATTTTTGCGGGAGCGCAGTCGATGCGCCGGCGTCTTCGTGAGCGGTAATGTGTGTGTAATCTGTGAACTCCAGTGTAATTTCGACGTATCTGCTCTTTAACATCTGATGTTAAATATTTCTAAAGGTATGTAACTTTTTCATAATATTAATTGGTTCCTAGGTGTTTTATTATTTTAGAGATGTATCGTGTTATCATGTAAAAAAACGTTAACTCACAGTCCTAAGATCCTGGGGGGACGAGGGATCAAAACCTATTTTAGTGCATTAAGTTGGTTAGGTTAGTCATTATAGGCTGAACAACCTGATTGTCTGAAAGTAAGATGATTCCGTACTTCGGACGTTAATCGTCGGTCCCGGTCACTAATATTTTTGGTAGTAGTATCGGCCAATAAGATGGTTCATTATTATTTCGATTATTACCATCAGAGATATCGGTATCATCTTATCTCTCAGGGCATCATGGAGGCAGTGAAACTGTAACAGTCGGTAATAGAATAGGTATAGCGTACGGAAATTTCAAACCCGAAAGAGATTAAGAGCATGATATACTTACTACTATTAATTAGTAAATGCAACATTAGTAACACATATGCATAATAAATACTGTACTCATAATAAATATTTTTGGATACTTAATAATAATAAATAACTACAAAACTTTTTAAATTAGGGTTTGGGCTCCGATTCTCTCAGGTCAATAGGACAAAACGGTGCGTTTTTAGGGTTCTGTGCCAAATGGAACCCTATTGCTAATTTATTGTTTAATATTAATTGTTTGTGAGGTACACAGTTAGCATATATCCGTAATTATTTAAGTATATAATACTTCTGATCTCTGTTATTAATAAAAAATACACAGACGAAGTAAATAATATTATTGTTCTTTTACTCATTTCCATTCTTTTTACCGTTGGATATTTTGTGTGTGTACTGTTCCTATATAGTAGTAAATTAAGATGTTTTAACTCGTAACAATGATGTAATATGTGTTCTCGTAATTTTATTACAGATGGCAAAACGTAGGCACTGGATGGAGGAACTTAATCCCAATACTGAAAAGGAACAGCCAAAAAAGAAATCTAAAATAAAGATACTAAGCGAAGAAGTTTACATCGATGGGAAATTAGTTAGCAAGAAGTCTGAGAACCAAACAATTCCAAATACACCTCATCAGATCAAACTTGGCAATAATAAATTAACTCCAACATTTCGTAAACCAAAAAACTATTTACAAAAAACTAATGAGGTACTACAGACAATTGCTCAAAACAAATGCTCGCAGAACGATTTGAATGATATATCTTTGGACGATCTATATTTCCACCAACAAAATGAACATGATAATAACAATAGTGATACTGAGCAGTCACAAACATTACCGGATAGTTCTTCATTCAGTGTTACCATGCACGTCGATCGTTTATCAGATGAGGAAGTAAACTCATTTCAAGAGATGAATAGCTCGAGCAATAATAATATCTCTTATGATGACATACCGATCGACACTCAGCTGGAAGATATCTCAAGTGCACTTAGCATGTATCCCGTTGCCGAAAGGAACTCTGATTTTCGCCCGAGTCTGAGTGGAAACATCTCGCTTAGAAGATTACCTGCTACAAACAACTATGCTCGTGTTCGCCAAAGCCGATCTGCAAGCCTCCCACATAACACGTCTGCTGCTGCTGATAAACAATCTGATGTCAACCTAAGCCATTCATTAAGCCTCACGCATAAAACTACTGTGCCTAAAATTAATGTTGAGGTCCGCCTGAGTCGATCGGCAAGCCTCCCACGTTGCAAAGCTGCTTTGCCTGAAAATGATGAGTGTTTGCCTGGGTCGATCGGCAAGTTTCCCACGTCGCATATCCGCTGTATCTGAAAAAAAATATAATGACCGCCTGGATCGATCGCCCAGTCTCCCACATCGCATGTCTGCTGTGTCTAAGAGAGATGATGGCGTCCGCTTGGGTCGATCGGCTAGCCTCCCACGCTGCATGTTTGCTACGCTGTACTATGGTCATAATTTACGCCTGAAACGAGCTGCAAGTCTCCCACACAGCATGTCAGCATTATTTGAAAATAATATTGATATCCTGGGTCGATTTGAACAAATTGCCCGTATAATATCTCCTAATCCTGAAACTAGCCCACATTCCCATGACGACCACCACGAAGTCACCATCACTCCATATCAGTCTCCTGTTCCTGAAAAACCTAGTAAACAAAATATAAAAAAACTTCCAAGGACCTGCAAGAAAAAACTAGAATTTGACCAATCCTACCTGGATTTCATTGACGATGATGATGCTTTATTGAATGAAGCTTTTCTATCCGAAGATTCTGGTAGTTGGAATGAAGAGGGACAGTCTAGTGACTCCGATCAAGAAACAAGCGCAAAGAAAAAGAAGAAGAAAAATAAAAAACAAAAATGTAAGTCAAAAAGTGTACAGGAAATTAACTATGTTGAAACTGATGATAAACAAGTAGAAAAAGGTGAGAAAAAATCGGCAATAAAAAAAAGAAATAAAATAAATAAACGAAAAGGTGAGAGTTACGTCACAGAAAACGGGAAGCTGATCGAAGCAAAGGAAATAAAGCCCAATCCCTGCGCTGGAAAGAAATGCAGAAACAAATGCGGTACCATACCTGAAGAACGAAGACAAAGTTTATTCAAATACTTTTGGGGTCTTCAAAATCAGCAAAGACAAAAAGATTGGATTGCGCAAGTTACTGTAAGAAAAGCTGTTAAACGTACTACTTTAGGTACACCTACTGGATCGCGGCGTGGAGTTACATATGAGTATTATATAAATGACGGAGAGGAGAGGCGGCAAGTCTGTCAACAATTCCTTATTGCCACCCTTGATATTACTCAGCGGTTCATCTTATACACAGCTGAAACTGTTACAGATGGATTTGCGAAAGCGGATGAGAGAGGCAAACATGTTTCTCATGTTTTTTTTGCGGGTAGGTTTAAATAAGTGAACACAAGTCTGTTAAGTTAAAATTCATTTAAAATAGAAATACTTTAATATTTCATAAAGTTTTATTATAATTTTGTATATTTAGCATCAATTATCCTGTACTTACATTTGCAAGAGTATCTATGTGACATTTCTTAGTCCCTAGTCAATTCACCACCTGCCAGTTTGTCATCAACACATTTTTGTTCAACATTATTGAAAAAGCCAACACATAATGTCTCAATTAGCTGATATTGAATCTGCACAGAAATCCTTAGAGGAATGCTTTACAAGAAGAATGGCTGAGCTGGAAGCACAAATCCAGGTTAGTGGCCCGGCTAAAGAAACTGTTGCAAAGGTAGCCGAAGAGTTTCGATGCTTCCAAGAACTCATGTTCAACATGTTGGGGATCCTCCGAAGGCAAATAAGCGAGTGCTCCAAGTTAGTGGACTCCATAGAGACTAGGCAGCGAAAGAAAGCGCTTCTCTTCACTGGGGTTGCTGAGACAGACAAGGAAGAATGTGCCAATGTTGTCCTGGGTATTCTCAAAAGCAAGATGGCTCTTAAAGACATTACAGTCTCATCCATCAAGGTATGTCATCGCCTTGGTGATCAAGGAAGGGGACGTGATCGACCCATACTAGTCCGCTTTACTAATGTGGACAACAAATTGACAGTATGGAAGGCGAAATCTGCACTGAAGGGGTCTCCCATAGCTGTAAAGGAGTTCCTTACTAAGACCCGGCAGGCTGCATTTTCAAAGGCCCGTCTTCACTTCGGGATGCGTTCAAGCTGGACTCAGGAGGGGGTCATTGTTGTCAAAGCTCCAGATGGTAATAGATATAAAATCACATCTATGGACGATCTCAA
>JACCPG010003314.1:0-14532 GCA_016069955.1 Drepana arcuata | reverse complement strand
AGTAGATATTCATCTCCACACTTTAGAATCGTCTCTTTCAAAGGACCTTTCTTCCGCACAGGCTGCTGAATTAACTCCCTATTGCGGTTTTTGCTACATAGAGTTTACAGAGTTGTTAACAGAGTACAGCATGGAGTTCTTCAAGAGGAGTATACAATATTTTTCGAACATGAAGATCATAAAGAGGACCTTCTCAAAAGCGGAGAGAGCATGTATGGCGCTAGTATAAAGATATCATATGGAGAAGTCTAGAGAAACCTGGCGCTGTACCTTTCTCTGCCTTACCTACCCCTCAGAGTTTTGACGTAATTATTATTTTTATTAATTATTATTTGATATAACGAGATATATTTAAATGCTAACAGATGGCGAGTTCATCGCCGTTATTCAAGCACGACTATACATAGCATGTACGCCTTTGATTTTGTTCTCAAACGTAAGCAGGATTTCAATTTTTTTTTTATTCAACTAGAGTGGCTAACGAGCATACGGCCAACCTGATGGGAAACGGTTACCGTAGTTTACGCTCACGATACCGAAGTATCACTTGCGCGTTGCCACTCTGTGTTCGGAGAGTTATAGTGTGTTGGCAGCATAATGGGTTTAATCCCTCTGCTTCCAACACAATGTAACAATCCTCCCCCCTCCTCAAGGAGCTCATTACTGGAAACCTTATTCACCGCGTAGGAACACAACACAAAAAATTGTGTTATTTGGCTACGGACTTCTGTAAGGTGGAGGTCCTGCCCCAGTCGGGTAGCTCCGAATTCGAACGGGAAATCCGTTATGCCCTACCTCTCTTAAATTCATGTTTTCATTTAGTGCAAAGCTCGTGGGGTGACAAAATTTTAGACAAACTCATTGATACAGTCGGTACTCGATCTTGCAATCTGCGTTGCAAGCGACTACTCGGACCACTCAGCCACAAAGGCTCCATGAATGTATATGTACGGTTCCGGTCATTCTGGGTAAGGTCACGTAAGGTCACGCTTTGAAACTACTTTCTAGGATGATCTTTACTAGAATGACTTTTTAACTTTTTGTAGATCACGGCTTCTGCAAATATATTGATTAATATTATAAATGTGAATGTAAGTTTGTTTGTTACGCTTTCACGTGAAAAATCCTTCACCGTTCATTATGAAACTTTGCACACATATCCTTGGAGGTATTAAAAGTAACAAAGGACTCTTTTTACTGAGTTTATTTTTACGAAAGATAAAAAGCCGTTTTGCTGAATATTTTAATGGAAATATATAAGCTACTTTTTCAAACTCTACGCGGGCGAAGCCGCGGGCATAAGCTAGTAATAAATAATATGGTACCTTCAATATCGTAAATAACAATATCCTTTTTAAAATGCGCAATAAATATTCGGTTTGGTGTTTTTCCACGAGCCGTCCAGCACGCGCTGATAACAGTTGTAATTAGCGTAAAAACCGATAAGTACTTTTTATTTTTGTACTGAATATAGGTACCTACTGCCATTGTTTTCATCAGAGTTACGGCGAGCGGAGTTTTATAGATATAATAATTATTTCAAAAGGATTCGGTATTTTTAACATTTGTTATATCCTTTCAATCCTCACAAGGGCCCCCGAAGGGGTAGGCAGAGGTGTATAGGTAGCACCCATACACCCACTTTCCGCCAGAGATATATTTTAGGTACCAACGTGACAGATAAATAAATAAGTAATAAATAAAAAAATACCTGGGACAATTCCACACAAATTGAACTAGTCCCAAATTAAGCAAAGCTTGCAAACTAGACAACGATATATGTACTTATATAGATAGATATATACATAAATACATAGGACATCCAAGACTAAGGTACAAATACTCGTGTTCATCACCCAAATTACTGCCCTCAGCGGGATTCGAAACCGCGTCCTCAAGTTTCGCAGTCAGGAGCTCTAACCACTAAGCCAGACGGTCGTCTGGCGGCGTCCATGCGGCCTCCTTCACCGTAAATTTCACCCACTTTTCTTCAAGAATTTATCAACCGCCTTTGTATCACCTAACGGAATGCAGATATGACATTCTTGCCATAAGTATGCCGATCTGAGATCTTTCATATCGTTTAACTTCAATATTAAAACTCATAAGTGCTGACCGAGGTTGCCAACGTCAAGTTCATACCTGCTACTTGACGAACTGGCTATTAATTTAGTGACTAGGTAGGTAGTAATTAGGTGACTAATTAGGAATACTTTCCACAATGAATGGTCCATTTTCGTATCTGCCCAAATTTTAATAAAAACTTGTAACAAAGATGTAGGTTCCAACTAGGTACATAATAGGTACATGCTGCTGTCCCACCTTAACACCAGGATAACATGTGATTTATGGTATAATGATGTTCAATCGACAAGTAGGTTGTAAAGGTCAATCGTGTCGCGTTGAAATATTGGTGACCAGCCAGCCATATCAGGTTAGATCAAGAGGTCACTCCACACCGATTAATACTGGTTCGTTTGAGGAACAAATTGGTTCATTGTGCCTAGGAGATTAAAATCTAATTAATACATTAAAATGGGGTTTTTTATTGGTAATAACGTATGCAGCAAGCAAGCATGCCTGGATGGTAAGTATTGCTTGTATGTCGATGATACTGCTGGTATTTTCTCACAGCCTCCTTGAAAAATTCTACTCTTCTTCTTCTTAGACAGTCGTACTCTTCTTAGGAAAATCTTTAAGCGAGAGTTCATTCCAAGCCGTTAAAGTTAGCGGAAGAAAACTCCTTTACTTAGTATCCCTCACGCCTTCCCACAAGGGTCCCCGAAGGGGTAGGCAGAGGTGTACAGGTAGTACCCACACTCCCACTTCCCACCAGAGATATATTTCAGGTGCCAACGTGACAGATGGCGAGTCCATCGCCGTAACTCAATCTTGTCAACTCCTTTACTTATTTGCTTGACACGTTTCACGTCTAATGAAACTGATCAGCATGAAAAAAATTATACACATTATTAAGGTCCAGAGGAAGGATCATTGGCTAGCTATAACCCGAATTGTAACCGTGGGATTATAGTTATCACCGTTCAACTGCGAGTAGCATCTGTGTATAGATTCAGCTGGTCTTAGGCGGTAAGGTTTTATGAGCAGCTCGACAATCTATTCTATCTCGACAAAGTTCTATAGAACACCAAAAAAATAACAATAAACAAGGACAAGGACTAGTGAATTACCTGTAGTGTGATGACGTAGGTCTCGAGCTAACACGAAATAGGTAGCTGTCAATAATGTATGTACATACGTCATACTCAATACAAATACAACACGTTCGGAAAATATTGGAGTGTTTATTAATCCTAAACATAGACGTTATCTTGTATCAATTTATTTAGGCCTTATTATCAATGGGTATATATTTATAACGTAAATCCCAGGTATAATATAATATTATAATGACTCCGTTATACAGGATACTCAATGACATAAATATTGTGACGTGTAATTAATAAGCAGGAAAGCGAAACGTGTCGCATTTTCCTTGTATTATTAGTAAACACGTTTTGTGGGGACTTCTGCGAGTTGGTTTAAAATAACAATTAGTATTCGTAATAGGATGATGATGATTAGTAATATACTACAGGTATTGAGGATAAACATGTACTTAAAGGTAAATAAAACCTATAAATTATATTGATCTTCTCCCCAAGTAATTTTATTGCCAATGTACTTTACGTTATTGCAGTATTTGCAAATGATCCAATGTATTACTTTTACCACTTCGGGGATTCCCCAAAGGCTTAGTCATTTTTATTTATGTGAGTTTTACTGGAGATATATTTAAGTGCCTATGAGACATACAGACAGAACAACTTTTTTATTATTATATATTTTCAAACGTATGTGTGATAAAGTTTTCTTCTCGTTTGTTCTTCTAAAGTGTGTAAAGAAAGCCGAATGGTGTGCTAAATAAATCACTGTATATTAAAAAAACACATTAGTATATATCGTCGAGGATCAGACTTGTCATCTTGAATTTGCAGGTAAAAATCACTCAAGTGCTAAGTGGTACAAATCTTTTTACTTATTAATTGAAAATTCATAAAGAATTACTCTTAGAGGGAATCGAAAACAAAACGATTAAAATAATTTTACATTGCTATCCAATAACAAACAAGATTGTAAGGACTAATAGTTAACTTAGCACCTAATAATTAGTTGAAGTGATAATAATTTATCAGTTTATTTAGCTATGCAGCGTACGTATTGCTAGGGAGCTGTAGCTATGTAGGTTCTTATATTTTAACATATTATAGATTAAACAACACAATGACAAGTATGCAGAGTAAGGCGCATCACGCTGAGTGCCTCACGAAGTAGGCAGAAAGAATAGTGCCAGTTCTCTCAAGACTTACAGATCTTTTTCGCTCTATCCTTCATTCTACAGTTTGAGTATGTATATCTTAATATATATAAATTACGTGTCACGTTGTTTGTCCACGATGGGCTCCTAAACTAATTAACCGATTTTAATCAAATTTTCACACCGTGTGCAGTTTGATCCATCTTAAAAGATAGGATAGTCATCATAATTGGACTCGATAGGTGGCGCTACAATCGTGTTTCAGGAAATTTTACTTTTTCACCCGGGCGAAGCTGGGCGGGACAGCTAGTGTTCCTATAAAATATCTATACATTTGTTGGCTTATGACGGTTGCTCAACGCCATCAAACATTTGGCATTTTGTGTATAGATTTACCTGCAATTTGCTTTGCACAAGTTGTTGAAAATGATGTTGAAGATGGTCTACTTTCAAAATATACAACGATGAGTCATTGATGATGAGTCATTAGTTGATCTATTCGTTCGCCATTAAACTTTAAGATCCACTTACAATGACTGATTTACATTAGCACTTGGGTAGGCATATTAGGTGGGCTCATTGTTTTAAACTATATAGTTGATGTAATTGTAGTCGTACCTTCTACAAATATTTTTTATTGATGGCAGCACAGGAACAACGGACTTTGTATGTTTAAACCACTGTTGGTGGTTCTGAAAAACCTTTCATCACACATATACAGGGTCGTGGTGGCCGAGTGGTTCGAGTTGTTACCAGCAACACGAAGATTACTAGTTCGAATCCCAACTGTATCAACGAGTTTTTCTGAACTTAACTATAGTGATTTGTCTACGAGCTTTACGGTCAAAGAAAATGTCGGGAGGAAACCTTCAAATCTCAGAAAAAGTTTTCGGTACAGTTGAGATTCGAACTTGCAATCTTTGCGTTGCAGGCTTCTACTTGTATCACTCGGCTACTGCGGATCTAATAATAATTAGTTACATATTATATGACCAATGCATGTATGGTACAATACCTTGTACAAATGGCGGTCATAAACACGACAATACAATTGATTGTTGACTCCAGTGAAGTTCCACTGGCCGTGGCCGAGCTGACCTCGGAGATAGCGAACGGAACTCATCAACGAACAAATTTCTACAAGCATTTATCTACACTGAAACTCATTATTTTCAAAGAATATTCGCTGTTCAATCATTAATTTCACAGAAAAGAAAGCTCAATCCAATTTAACGATAGTATAATTATTTACAACGAATGCATTTCTGTTTCCTCAGAACACGTCTTCCCACGCTTCCCGTAGGGGCAGGCAAAGGTGCAATAAAGTAATCTTCCTCAGCCTTTTCTTCCTCACACTGCCTTTAACTGCATATTTTAATAAACTTACGCATCGCTGTCACCATGTTGCAAATAAAAGTCTACTAGTTAGCTCAACATGACTTATTCTTGGAACTATAATACCAGGTTACTTTAATGAATGAGGGAAGAAAGGTTGTTGGAGGCAGAGGAATACCACGCTCCAACTGCCTAGATCAAATCGTTTAGATACTCAACGACGGGACCGTCTAGAGTACTCGCAACCGGCGAGCATGTATGAAGAGATAGATGAATATGCACGAAGCGCAAAAGGTTTGTAGGTCTAGAGAGAACTGGCGCTCTATTCTCTCGTCCTACCCCGTTAGGGAATCGGCGTGATGATATGTATATATGTACTTTAATAGTAGTTGTTGTTGGAATTAAACATATCCTGTGTTAATGCAAGTGATAATCTATCTCTGACAAATTTCATCCAATTCCGTTGCGTCGTTCGGGCGCTATGAAGTAACAAGCTGCATCGTAACAAACTTTCGGATTTATAATTGTTAGGATTTTACATACCCTCAGATATACCTAATCGAATACGAGTGTATGTACATACAAGTGTACAAGCTAAAATATAGGCATTTACCGAATAAGGCGTGAAAAGAGTACTGCAGTAAGTACCGCTTAAGGTCACAAAGCCATTGCAATGCTCCGAGTACTTATTTATATCGGGGCCTTTAGTTGGCTTCCCGAAGCAGGTCAAGCGCAGCATGCAACTACAATCATTACCATTTCTATGAATATATCATGAAGATGGTCTATTTGTATATGTCGTTGCGTCACGAGAAAGATGGGTCAAATAATTTACATTTCCATGCATAGTTATTAAGTAACTGTTCTTCAAAAATACACTTCTCATAAGAAAAATCGAAACAGGTTTCCTCTCGATGTTTTCTTCACCTTCATTATTTAGCTAAATGTATGTTAATATTTCGCTGAAAACTTTCCAGTAATAGGTTATGTATTCAGGTTTTATTCACGTAATTTAGTTCTTATTGTCATAGTTAATTAAAACGTATTATTTACGACGTCGCGCTATCGTTAGCGCGCGTCTGTCTGTAGCGTGATGGCTACAATTTACACAATTCCGTTTTCATATGAAAATTCTGCTTTTAAAATACTCGCAATGTAAAGAATATATCACGCGAATTGATTTTCCACTTCTTCATGAAATTCAGTCTTTCCAGAATTGTTATGAAATAGCAGAAGACTATAATAATCCGAACAATATCGAATGTAGTACGATATTGTGCTGCAATGAAAATAAACCGTGACCAAAATATTTATCTACAGTCGGCCAAGAAACGGTGTAAGCTGCACGGAGGAACCAGTTGTAAATACAATTTCTCCGAAAACGTAAAATTACGCCTGAAATCGTCGAAAAGGTGCGATGAGCGAATCGAATTTGCCGTCTCAAATGGGTGTAAGCCCTGATATACACAGACACGCGCCGTCGGTGACGCGCGCCGCCGTACTATTACACACACACCCGCGGCTTATCACGGGCCCAGAGACTATAAATAGGCGTGCAAAACGGTTCCCCCGCACTCTGCAACGATCATTCGTACAGAAAACATCGTACTTTCCAAAAGCTTACAAACTTGCAATTTTCCCACAATGGTTGTGAAACTGGAAACTGTTGCTGCGTTGTACGCCGACGTTTACCCAACCTTGTCCAAGTCACGGGCACGCGACATGGATTGCGTGGTGACCGACTGCCCGCGCCGGCAGAAGCTGCGCCAGACTGCCTTGCCCGCCCTCGTGGAGGACGAGACCGAAGAGGTGTTCGAGGAGAAGCGCTCATACATCCTGCACACTGAAGGCCTGAGGAGACAGAAGTCCATCTCGCCTCAACGGCGCGAGAAGCTACGCCGCCAACTTGCGCTGCCATCGCTTTCTGAAGACGAGGAGCCTTGATCGCTTCGCTGTCACATGTCGGGATGAAGTTATGAAGCCAGCAGTAGGCTTCAACCCCGAGGAGTCGGGGACCGGTGGAGTCATCACCGCTCCGAAGCAGAGAGCTGACCTCCACCTGCTAGCAGTGAGGGTACAATCGGAACAAGTGACGGAACAATGGTTGATTGTTTGTGAAGTGAATCCTAAAGCTAATGCACCCAATAGGTGTTTAGAGTATTGTAATCAATGATAAGAAATATAAATAAATTGATGTGTTTTATATTTCCGTTTTTACTTTTCGTCTCTTTGATATGTAAGTACCAGAAGAACTTTAATTTTACACTCCGATGCGCATTACAACTAGAACCTGTCTCAAGGCATTATCATTGACAATTTCAACAAACAATTAGCAACAAAGGTAAAAACATTAATGAAATTCACAGAACACAATGAGGTAATTTCTGAGCAAAAAGATTTTACTTAAAACTTCTTAACGGTTCGTTACCACAGTTGGGAATTATTGGTAAACAAACGCAAATGATATTGAAAACCTTTACACATTAAGACTTTTTCGTTCGAAATTTCACTTAAGGCAAACATTAAGATTGTTCTGCCTTTAATACAAACCCGCCATGCCACTGGGTCGCCGTGTTACCACAAAGATATCAATTCGATCTTACTATGTAATAACGTTTAAAATCAGATTTAATCTGACACAATACGACTTTTAGCACCATTGCTGTGTCAGTAGTTTTATTTCACAACTCAGGGAAAGCATTAACATACTTAGGTCATTAAACTTGCTACTATATTCGAGCATTAAATTACTTAGTAACAACAAAGGCACTAATGAGTTATAGAATTCATGGCGATTTTATTGCAAGATTAAGGTTGACTTAACCACTTTTAATATAGGTTTAGGTACAAAATTGTTACTGTTATCATAAGGTAAAAAATTTATATTAGAAATTGGCACCATATTTATCAGTAAAAAACACACGGTAAGCCACCCGTGTGTAACAAACACATTTGTTAACGATCTGACAATCCGATAACTAGCATAGAAATATGACACTGTGAAGGCTCAATGTACGAGAGAATTTTAGAGATTAAATTTTGGGGCGATTTCCAACTATAGTACATATATTATAGCTGTGCTTGAACAGTGGGCTATAGACTGCGCACAGTGATGGTGTGATGTGTCCTTAGACAAGGCAATTTTGTACTAACTGTAAAGGTAGAGACGAAAGCTTCTGTAATATGATGATGGTTTTGCTCGCGTACAGTTGGATTTCATTAGCAGATCCTTTATTAAAATATATGCTGTGTGACAAAATTTATCCAATTCGGCTGAGCCGTTCTGTAGCGATTGAGTAACAAACATAATCACACACTTTAATAATAGTAGGATACTACTATGAATACAAATGTATTATTTAAAGGTCGAAGCAGAAGTAATATTAGCCACCTACACTATGTATACATATATGTATATTAAATACATTTCCATTGTCAAAACTAAACAATTACGTTTGCAGGTGGTCTGGTAGGTAAATACAGTATAGAGTTAACACAACGCGACCTTTGCAGCGCAGGTAAAACCCAAGGACCGAAACACTACCAACGTTAGTCTTTATGATGAAAAGTTACGAGTCACGCTTAGAATGCAGTTGTTCAAACAAAGCGAGAGTGATCCTCCTTTTACAAACGAATGTTTTGTTTTGTTTTTAGCCTACTCGCAAGAGAATGTCTCTATGCATGTGTATACATAATCCTTGTTATTGAGTGACGTGTCCTGCGCGCATTGCTGTTACGTGCGGCGCGAGCTCTCCAATAAGAGTTACTTTCAATGTAACTACTTACTTTACTAATGTATTCTGTTTTTGATATTACATTCAAATGACTACCTGTTTTCTCAGAAAGTTAAAGTCTACCCTAATGACAGCTGTATCTATGGGTTTACCCAACGCCTACCAAGATTCATGCTCGATCCGGCTATGTCTAGTTTCGTAATATTGTAGCTAGCTATACAAATACCAATTGTTTGCAGTCCTACGCATTCGTTCATATCATGACTAAGCGCTCGCTACAATTGATAAAAAAATACTATAAGATTTATTGGTTCAACTTTGGCACCATTGAATATATAATTTGGCGTTATGACGCAATGTCCATAACGTGGCGTGATCTACACTTAATTCTTTGACTGTTATCTGTGTTTGGGAAATGAATGGTCTTGAACTTAAGGAGGTTTGAGTAAAATATATATATCCTCACGCCTTCCCACAAGGGTCCCCGAAGGGGTAGGTAGAGGTGTATAGGTAATACCCACACACCCATTTTTCGCCAGAGGTATATAAGGTGCCAACGTGACAGATGGCGAGTCCATCGCCGTTACTCAAGCACGACTATACATACGACTTTGAATTTCTTCTCATACGTATTCAGGTTTCCTCTCGATGTTTTCCTTCACCGTAAAGCTCGTGGTGTGACTAATCACTGTACTTAAGTTCAGAAAAACTCATTGGTACAGTCGGGATTCGAACTTGCGACCTTTGCGTCGCAGGCAACTGCTCGAACCACTCGGCACCACGGCTCTCGAGTAAAATATATCTTCAAATATCGTCACGCTTACCTATAAGGGTCCCGAAGGGGTAGGCAGATGTATGTAGGTCTAGGTAGTGCCTCATTGGTATAGGCGGGATTCAAGAACAAATTTTGAAATCAAATTAATACTTAAGTTGCACATTTGTAATGACGATTTTTAAAATTTTGTACTAAGAATGGAGATGCACCGACCTATGCAAATAATACAGATCAATTACGAGTTCCTTATATTTTATTTTTTCCTTTCGTTTCTTTTGTAAGAGCTTTTCTACAATCAAAATCTTTTTTTCTATGTAAGAGACCACAAGGAACACTTATTGAACGTCACATACTAAATAAAAAACCAATGTTCCTAAAGTTACCAGAGTTACCATACCGCTAGTACTTGCTGAGCTTGAACGAGCCTATAAGGCTTTAAGTATGTCCTAGGTCTAAGCCTAGGTTCGTCCGGCGAATTCATACGTGTCACCGGATCCATCCGTTCCACTTGAATCAATACCGCGTTTAAATCCGTTGCGTAGTTTAACAGATCTAAGAGTACAGACGGTGGGAAGCTACATTGTAGTATACTTCGTAAGGCAACATATTATTGTCTGTTGTTCATATCTCTAAAGACGTACAGTGTAGGAACTAACTTCGATTACTTGTATTCCATAAAGTAAGGAATTAAGGATCACGTTATTGATCAATATAGAATCGAAAGTAAATGCCGATACTGTATGAAGAATTCTTCGTAAATAGTAAAAGAAATGGTACCACGGCATCGCTCGACACAATACAATAATGCACTTTGCAATTTTTTATGCATGCTCCTAGAATGCGGGGGACCAACCCCCCTACAGTGAATGCAAGATCGATACATTGGGGTGAGCTGAGAGGGGGATGAACGTGTACCATTGTAGTCAGGCAGATGTATTCTCACATCCCACGGTAGCTGGTTTGATACATCTACCTACATTTATAGAAATATGGGAACGGAAGTTTCGCTTTGGACTGCGCTCTAAACTTGGCTTAACAGATTAAAACATTTTAAAATAAAAGGTAAAAAAAGGTTAAAAGTTATCATCATCATCCATTTAAGAGCTGGGCTGTAGAAATATCTTTGAAGGAAAGGTAAAAGCGAATGGAGGAAGCCCAAGACCAAGATTAACATACATGGGTCAGGACAAAGAAAAAGTGTCTCTCATGACGTATGGGGAGGTCAATGAGGTTGTGCTGGACAAAAGCAAATGGAAGGGACTGCATCAGAGACACCGACAAGAGCTCAGCTCTAAAATGTATGATGATGAAACATAAGGTACAGCTAGTCATATATAGTAATTGCATATTTATTATCTGCTTCTCGTTGTGTTGTGAGGCCTCGCCAAGGCCCATTGTGTGTAAACAAACAACTTTTAAATCATGCATAACGGCGTAAGATCCAAATATAAATGGCCGTTTCCAAATTCCCGCTGCATTCGCGGCACTATTGTTCGGCGACTTCCTCCAAATAATTTCCGAGTCGACGACAATACAACTTTGCAATTCAATTGCTCTGCAGGAGCCGGTGCTTCCGACTACCGATAAAACTTCGGAAACACGGAGTATGTGCTGGTTTAAAGCTAATAAACATTCAGTATGCAAACCATGTCCTAGACTATTATTGTTAGTACCTACTAGCTGTGTGCATCGCGGTTTCACTCGTGTTAATTCGATGTTGTCGTTATATTTTGGCCAATTAACTCAATTTCTTTATAAAAAAAATATTTAAAAGTGTTCATAATATCTATTCGATAGTTTTTGCATCCTCACAAAGATAGAGTATTCTCTCTAGAATTGCATACCTCTTTTGCTTAGTCCACATTCATCAGTCCCTTCATACATGCTCGCCGGTTTCGAGTACTCTTGATGTTCCTGTCTTTGAGTATCCGATCGATTTGATCCAGGTAGTTGGAACGTGAACTTCTGCCTCGTCATTAGAATTATCGCAATAATATTAAATTTGGGAGTTCTATTTTGAGCAGGCAGCCTTCTGGTGTTGACGATGCGGATTCAAACCACTTGGCCTCCAAAGCACTATCGTTATATACGATTTTTTTTTTTTTTTTTTTTTATACCACTTGGGTGGTAAACAAGCATGCGGTCCGCCTGATGGTAAGCGGTTACCGCCGCCTATGGACGCTTGCAATACCAGGGGTATCACTCGCGCGTTGCCGACCCTGCAGGAATCTTTTCACACCCTTCTTGAAGAACTCAATGCTGTACTCTCCAGGGAAAACCTCAACGGGGAGCTCATTCCACAGCCTGAGCGTTCGCGGAAGAAAACTCCTTTGGAAGCGCACAGTGCGAGACCTTTGTGGTTCCAAGGTATGGGGATGAATTCCCCGTCGATGGCGATTAGAAATCACTTCGAATAAAAGTCGGTCTAAGTAGAGCGGTCTGAATATGGACGATGAATAAATAGATAACGCGTAGAAACAATGTAGCTAGTAATTTTTTACGCAACAAACAAAATAAAATATACTTTTTAATAATTGATATTCCACTATAGACATACTTTCTAGATTCTGAGATGGATCTGAGAAAAGGATTCGGTTATTCGCTATATTACTTAGATATTCGACTAAAAATGTCATACATAATTATTGAGAATAAATGGCTGCTAAAACCATCGTAGAATAATAACTCCCTCATTTCGCTGCAAGTGCTGACGTCACAAATGTTGTCCTTTACCTCTGAAGCAAAACTTTAGATGTCTCTGAAATTCTTTTAATATGAACACAATCATAAAAATTCTTATTCCCATTCATCCTATTCAACGTAAGGGACTCAGGGAATACTTATCAAACGTCACATATTGAATATAAAATTACCGTTACCACCGTTTCCATGAACAAGTCTCAACCAGGGGAAGAAACGGTGAAGCTGACTCCCCAGTTTTCTTTTTTGACATTAGTTCCGTTTTTTATGAATCCGCTTGTACTAAATAAATAATAATTATTACAGCGATGCTTAATACTCGTCCAAACAACGGCCTCTTTTACAGTTATCTATTTTAAGTGGATTGCGATCCGTAAAGTATCAAGTTGTGTGAAGTCTGGACGCCGCTAATAATATGTAACTACGCAAAAAGTGTATAAGGTGAAAGAAGTACCGTACTATCTAAATTCTAAATTATATTTCAGACTATATTATCATGAAGTGGTCCAGCTCAACAATAGGCCGACAGTTAGGTGCGATGACCTCGTTCCCATTAATTCTCACTTGTTTGCCGAATGATAAACCCAAAGCATATATGAACCAAACATTTTCCGCAGCGTCAAAGTTATGGTAAATAAACTTTTATTGTTGATGCCCAGGTCTAGTGACGCGCGAGTTGCTGTCAATGAGGCTGTAAAAAAAGCTTTAAATGTAAGGCGTGGATCGGATTTCACGCACCATTCAACGAAGAGGCATTCAATAAATTACTGGAGAACTACAATTAGAGGACCTTATATTTTCTTATGTTATTTCTTACTGCTAATACAGCCATTCTTCTCACTCTTATTGAGTCGTTTATCTAGTACCAGACTTAGGTAATATCTGAGGCTAATTGAGTAATATGGAACAGTTTGTCATTTCCAATGAAACATAAAAGTAGTAAGTCCTACTCCTTAAAATTAGCAGCTATATGCCAGTGAAAGTCCCGTCGAAATCGGTCTAGCCGTTTCGGAGACTAGTCGGAACAAAAATTTTTAATAATTATATTTGTTGTCAGCGCCGTTCATGTGCATTTGGAAAAAAACGGCTACTTTCATATTTCAAACAGATTTTTTTTATTTAACTGTATGTAGAAACTATATATTTCGATTCGGACTCCTTGCACTATTTAAGTTCGTGTGTAAGCATAATGACTGACACTAGGTATATCCATAGATCCATAGCAATAGTTGCAGCGGGCACCAACCGTGTAATGAGCAATCATTCATTGTGTATAGATATCGCTGTTAAGGTTCCGACATATTCGACCGCATATTTGACATTTTGCTGGCACCGGCTAGCAACTGCATGCCAATCGAATGATGTCCTTTTCTAAATCTGCCTATGCAGATATATATATATATCCTCTCGCCTTCCCATAAGGGTCCTCGAAGGTGTAGGCAAAGGTGTATAGGTAGTAAGTACCCACACACGCACTTTGCGCCAGAGATATATTTTAGGTGCCAACTTGGCAGTGATGTCTGAATTTCATCTCAAGCATTTGCAGGTTTCTCTCTCGATGTTTTCCTTCACCGTAAAGCTCGTGGTGTGACTAATCACTTTACTTAATTTCAGAAAAACTTAATGGTACAGTCGGCATTTGAAATTGCGATCTTTGTCTCGCAGGCAAC
>JACCPG010003313.1:0-13546 GCA_016069955.1 Drepana arcuata | reverse complement strand
TATGGGGATCCCAGTGGAAGCGTGCACGTCGTGATTCCTGCCAGCCCAGAGGGCTGCAATTCCACTCGATGCGCATTGGCCGGACGGCTGCTAGGGCGTGCCCCCGAGGCGACGCGCACCAGTCCGTCCCCGCTGGTGCGAAAAATTCAGCACAGTGCGGCGATGGGGACCGCCACCCATCACGCGGAGTGCCTCACGGCGGGAAGTGGAGTATGGAGTGTAGGATGGGTGTATGGAATGTAAGAGGAGGTATGGTTGATAAGATGAACGAATTGATCGATGTTATGACAATACTGGGACGGAAAGGAATGGGACACTACCGTTATCTATTATCCCAAGAAAACCACCATGAAACGTAAAAAGATGAGAGCTTGTGATTTGTCATGCCATCCGGCTGACGCCCGGCGCCAGGACGGTTCCGGGTCTCCTGGTGTGAAATTGCCTACCGGCTGCATGCTAGTGCGCCCACAGGCTACATGCAGAAATTTGGTTACTGTGGAGCCTACAACACCATCAGGACGAGCAAAACCAAATCAGGCTCTGAAAATCGGCACATGGAATGTTCGTGGTCTCAACAAAGCTGGTAAAATAGACCAAACGAGACATACCAACTGCCATCAGACACGCAGAGTGCCGCAGCTCTTGGAGAGGCCTAGTCCAGCAGGCCACTCATGGTGGTCACGACCCTCAGACATGAGGAATCGATGAAGAAGAATGACAGAGAGCGAGTTAGATGTTGTGTGCTTGTCTGAAACCAAGCGGAAGGGTAGTGGAGTAGACGAGCTCCCGGGCGGGAGTTTAGTGCTGTGGTCAGGAGTGGCAAACACCGAGCACGCCTGCCAGGGAGTGGGAATTCTACTATCCAGCCGCTTGGCAGAATGTATGATATGCTCCGGTGGCCTCAGCGGACACTTGCGACCTGAATAAGTTCTGGGAATGTGTGAGTAATGTTCTAGAGACGAAAGAAGGGAATGAAAAGCTGATTATTTGTGGTGATCTGAATGGATGGGTCGGGACAACCCGTAAGGATTACGAGGCAGTACTCGGCAAGTATGATGATAAGAGAGTGAACGAGGCAGGCAAGCTGATATTAGATGTATGCATGGAGAGAGACCTTTTTGTGGCGAACACCATGTTCGACCACAAAAGGATTCATCAGTATACATGGGAACGGAAAAATGAGCGAAGCATGATAGATCTGTTTCTAATAGATCAGCGACTCAGAACACAGGTGATGGACACCAGGGTGTATAGGGGAGTTGACCTGGGAACGGACCACTTCCTAGTTATAACTAGGATAAGGGGTCTGTTCGCGGGCTGGCGATCCCGCGCTGGGGGTCCCTGTTCTGCAGTCGCAGACTGCATCAAAAGCTGGAGGCTTCAAGATGCGGCTATTAGAGACAGATATCAAGAAAGGGTATCTGAACAGCTAGCCTGTCCACCGAAAGATGTGTTTGAGAGTGTCGATGTTTGTTGGCAGTTCCTTAAGTCCAGCATATTATGCGCCGCGAAAGAGGTTTGTGGCATTTCGAAAGGGCGGACAACCAAAAATGGCGATGGTTGGTGGAATGATGAAGTGAAAGAAGAAGTTAAAAAGAAGAAGGATGCAAGGCAAGACATTTTGGCTATGTCCAGCTCAAGTGAGAGTATGAAAGAAAAGATGAAAGAAAATACCGCCTGCAAAAAAATCGTACGAAAGAGATAATAGCTCAGAAGCGTGAGAGGTTCCAAATGACTGGAGACGAAAAACTGTCACAGAATTTCAAGGACAATGCAAAACTTTTTTGGAGGGAAGTTAAGAAGTCCAGAAATTGTGTTACAGCTAGTAGTAGGATGAATGTGATTTTCTCGAAGGACAATAACATACTTATTGACAAAACAGACGTCCTCAGGCGATGGAGTGAATTTTACAAAGATATGTATGATGATGATGCCGCTGATCTACTCACAGAGCTGCCTCCAACAGAATCTGTCGATGATCCTATAGCGGATAAAATAAGTATGGGAGAGATTGTAAGTGCGATAAGAAGTCTGAAATGTGGAAAAGCTGCGGGAATAGATGGGATTACGGCTGAGATGATCAAGTACGGTGGACCAGCGGTCTGGGACGTCATCTATTTGCTATGCAATCTTTGCTGGGAAAAGGGTGATGTTTCGGACGACTGGAGGCGAGCAGTCATCGTGCCTTTCTATAAAGGAAAGGGATCACGATTGGACTGCTGAAACTGCAGAGTCATCAGCTTGATCAGCTTAGCTAGTAAAGTGTACACGAAGATCCTGACGATAAGAATGCAAGAGCGATCCGAAAGGTTTCTCTGGGAATCCCAAGGTGGATTTAGACCAGGAAGAGGATGTATGGATCAAACCTTCTCGCTTCGCGGAATCGCGGAAAAGTTTTTTGATATTAACCAAAAGGTTTTCTGCGCTTTCGTCGACTTGGAGAAGGCATTTGATAGAGTCGTACGAAAGGAACTCTGGGACGTGTTGCCTGGATATGGAGTGAGCAGTTCCCTACTGCATGCCGTGAAATCACTCTATAGTGATAGCGAGGCGTGCGTTAGGGTTAACGGTGAGATGTCACCCCGGTTTGATGTGAAGTCGGGGGTCAAACAAGGTTGTATCATGTCTGCCTGGCTGTTCATTATATATCTAGATAACTGTCTGAGAGCACCAAGAACGAACGGATGTGGAGTGAAAATGGGAAACTTAGTGGTCAACTGCCTATTATACGCCGATGACGCGGTTTTACTGGCGTCATCAGAGGGCGAACTGCAGTCACTATTTACCATAATGAAAGTAGAATGTGAAAAGAAGGGGCTGCGCCCAAACGCTGGCAAGACTAAGGTTCTGGTATTCGAAAGAGATGAACAAGTGACCGAGTGTGCTATATCGGTAAATGGGCAAATTCTAGAGCAAGTGAATGAATTTGTATATCTTGGAAGCATGTTCACACGAGATGGAAAGTATGAAAAGATATTGAAAGAAGGATAACTGCCGGAAATAAGGTGAATGGAGCCATGTCGGCGTTGATGGGCAGTAAAAGTCTGAGCAAGAATGCTCGAGCTGCTGTCCACAACGCGATATTGGTACCTACCTTATTGTATGGCAGCGAATCCTGGGTATGTCAGAGGAAGTATGAAAATAGCTTGAATGCAGTCGAGACGCGATCTCTTCGAAAAATGTGCGGCGTAACGATATTAGATCGAATCCGCAATGAAGAGATTCGCAAATCAATTGGCGTGAATGAGGGCGTGATTGTAAAGATGAAGAAAGGCATGTTACGTTGGTTTGGACACATAGAAAGGATGAGTGAAGAAAGATTGACGAAACAGATATACAAAGCAAAAGTGTGCAAGAAGAGGCAGAGGAAGGCCACGTTCCAACTACCTGGATCAAATAGATCGGACTCTGAAGGACGGGAACGTTAAGAGTACTCGAAACCGACGAGAATGTATGAAGAGACTGATGAATGTGGACGAAGCGAAAGAGGTATGTAAGTCTAGAGAGAACTGGCGCTCTATACTCTCTGCCTACCCCGTTAGGGACTTGGCGTGATGATATGTATGTATGTATGTAATAAACTATTATGTATTTTTAAGTTCATATCTGGCAGACAGATTCTTCTATGTCAAGCATGGAGAAGATGTAACCGAGCTTCATAGGGCTTTTGCAGTAGTGCCACAAGGAAGCGTCCTTGGTCCGATCCTTTATCTTATATTTACCTCAGACCTTCCCATGACAGAAGACATCGTGATCGGCACATTTGCTGATGATACAGCAGCCCTAACTGCCCATGATGAACCGGCTCAAGCAAGTAGCATGCTTCAAAGCTCCCTAGACGACATCACGGAATGGCTTAATACCTGGCGGATAAAAACAAATGAAGTCAGTTCAAGTGACTTTTACGACGAGATGTGAAACTTGCCCCCCCTGTGTCGGTTAACGGAGTACAGATACCCCAAGCAAATGAAGCCAAATACCTTGGAATTTATCTGGATCGTCGCCTTACTTGGAAAAAGCATATTTTCACGAAACGAAAAGCTCTGGGGCACCAACTAAGAAAAAAATATTGGATGCTTGACAAAAAATCACAGCTGTCGCTGGGAAGCAAGCTGTTGTTATACAAAAGTACTCTCAAACCAATCTGGAGTTACGGAGTTCAACTCTGGGGGACAGCCTCCAACTTAAATTTAGAAATACTTCAGAGGTTCCAATCCAAAATGCTGAGGATAATTACTAACGCCCCTTGGTTTATAACGAACCAAAAATTACACCACGATCTCCAAATCAGAACAGTCCAAGAGCAAATTAAACAGTCCAAGAGCAAATTAAATCATACAAGATCAGACTAGATAACCATCCAAATATACTGGCCACGCAATTAATGAACAGTAATTCAACATTCAAAAGGCTAAAAAGAAAGTCCCCTAGTGATCTATATCTATAGGGACTCATAAACATAAAGGGCTCATGTCACTGGACTGATTTCCCTCCAAGACTTGTAAATTCATAACCCTATGCTGAATGTTCGCATGAAACAGATTGCATGATAATAAATAAAAAAAAAAATAAAAAGTTTAAGAATCCACTCAGGAATGCACTTTTTCAATTCATAATGATATTTTTCAAATATTTTTAGTTTCTTATTTAATGAGTTACATAATTTTGCAGAAAGTGTTTTGAATTGAAAATATGCAAATTTAGTTTTATTTGTTGGTACCGATGCAACTCTATATTTTATCCTTTAGTGTTTGAAACTTCTATCTAGTGGTAGTAGTGTTTTGTGTTTTTTAAGAACTGCATGCAATATATAAAGTTTTCTAACTGAGCGTAACTCACTTATTTTGTAAAGGGTTTCTGTAGGGTATCTAATGTTTTTAAAGTACATTATTTTGATTAATGAACGTTGGGCTCGCTCAACATTGATAAATTTGGATTTAGCGGCACCTCCCCATAAAGGTATGCAGTAGATTAAGACTGATTGAGCCAGAGCGACATATAACATAGATATTGTATAGTGCCCAAAACTCACCACCAATAACATCGTGGTGGTGAGGATCCGAACCAGCTCCTGGGAGATCGTGGTTGTTAGTGGTGGTGCTGGGTTCGCCGCAACAGAAAACACATGTGAACTTTGTTACACGTATATTGAGCTTTTGAAAAGAGAAAAACACAAAATGATCGCGTGCGCAGAATGACCACATCGGACGTGCGCATTGAGTCTAGTTCGGTGGCAGACTGGCGGGGGTCTACAATATGACAAGTGTCTGCGCGTCGCTGCTCTTAGCTAGTGATGCTACTTATAACTTTTAAATTAGACTTGAGCGCGTCGCTAACATTCCTCACACTAGTGCTGTCACAGCACTCATCAACTAGAGTGATGGGAGCGACGCGTGCCGCGGAGCGGCGCCACGCCCGGGAGCCCACCTTCACTTCCACGAGTCTAACACGACCGTCCTTACCTGGGAACACCTCAGTGACTAGTCCCTTTGGCCACGAATTGCGGGGAGAGTTAGGGTTCACAACCAATACGAGGTCGCCCACTCGTAGCGGAGGCTGCTCTGTTCTCCACTTTCGCCTAGGCAGAAGATCAGGTAAAATTTCCTTTACCTACCTGTGCCAGAACATGTCGGCCAAACGTTGACTTGTACGCCAATGTCTGCGTAAGTACAGGTCAGAACTGCCAAACGCTCCAACTACAGGTAAGTTCGACGACGTACCTAGCAAAAAATGGTTGGGGGTGAGGGATTTTACACCCTCCGGGTCTACTGAAACGTGCAACAAGGGACGACTGTTCACTATATTTTCAATTTCTGCTAGAAGTGTGCTCAATACTTCGTCCCTTGGTGCCCGTTCGAACAAAACAACTTTGAGCGACGACTTAACGCTGCGAATCAGTCGCTCCCATGCCCCACCCCAAAGGGGGCTGGCGGAGGGATGAAAGTCCAGTCCATTCCATTGTTGACACCTACGTCTTTCAGTATTTCTTGATCCAGGTCCTGCATGGACCGTTGGAGTTTCTTTTCAGCGCCTTTCAGATTTGTGCCATTGTCGGAATACAAGTGACGTGGCCAGCCACGCCTTGCTGCCATCCGACTCAGTGCCATGGTCAACGAGTCCGTCGTGAGAGAAGCAACAGTCTCAATGTGAATGGCACGCAACATTAAGCAGGTAAAAAGAACACCTTACCTTTTTTCTCTGCGTCTGCCAACTGTTACCTCCATCGGTCCAAACAAGTCCAGCCCACAGTGAGAGAAGGGTCGTTGATGATGTGCCACACGAGACTGAGGTAAATCACCCATGCGAGGAACTAGCGGCCTGCACTTCTTGATGCGGCACAGCATGCATTGCGACACCACAGTCTTCACGGTACGTCTAAGTCTCACTAACCAATATTTTTCCCTCAGTAGGTTGACTACTGTTTCCTGATTTCCATGAGCCGCCTTCACGTGATAATGCCGAACAATCAGCCAAGCCACAGAGTGCCGGCCGTCCAATATTACAGGCCTCTTTACCTCTATGGAAACATCTGAAGCAGCATCGATCCGACCGCCCACGCGAAGCAAACCATGCTCGTCTAAAACGGTGAAAGAGTAAGTAACCGACTATTTTTAGATAACACCTTACCATTTCTAATCGCAGCTAAATCCTCAGCAAACGACTCCCCTTGTGCGTATATATTATAGCTGCCGCTCTGCACGCTCCATCATCTGCACACTATAGCCACTGCGAGGAAGACCTTTTAACCTGTCAACAAATTTGAAAATCGCACCTTCACCTTCTACCACCTTAGACCACCTAGAACACCTTCTACCGCCGTAGAAGGCGTAGCCAAAAAGAAAATCTAACCGGATTTGGAACCGGCGAATAAGCTGAGTGTTCCTGAACAACAGCTGTTACCTCATCACATGCTGCGTTCGTTTCCGGTTGGATGACATCCCTAGGCCATGACGCATCATCCAAGTGCAGGAAAGTTGGACCGGCTAGCCACTCAGAATACAAAGTATGATTTACAATCATACTTTGTATTCTGAGTGGCTAGCCGTTCCCCGTGTAGCTAAGTCAGCCACATTAAGCTTCGTAGGAACGTATCTCCATTCGTCAATACGTGTCAATTCGTCGATCTCCCCAAGACGGTTCGCTTCGAACGCTTTATAGGTACGCGTATTGTTACGGATCCAATGGAGAACCGTAGTGGAGTCGCACCAAAAGAATCGACGTACTGGAGATAATCTATGTTCCTTACCAATAGTGTTAGCTAGCCTTGCCGCTAACAATGCCGCTTGAAGCTCGTATCTAGGTACTGTCATAGGTTTCACAGGTACCACTCTGCATTTACTCGTAATAAAAGAAACACATATTTTACCTTGCGCTTCCCAGCGCCAATATGCTACCGTACACAGCGCTTTAGTGGATGCGTCACTAAATATGTGAAGATGTAAGTTTCTATACACAGACTCGCTTGTAGGCGAACTCGTAGCACTGCTATCGGCCGCTACGCTTTCGTAGCTCGTAGCACAATGCGTAGCATTGTTTAATGCAAGCCGCGCTTGTGGTTGTGGCGGCGCGGGACTGGAATTTTCCATCTCGCTCGCGCACGCTACCGTCGTAGTGCATGCACACATCGCTTGACACCTTGGAATGCGAAGTGTTCTGATAACGTTAATTAGGCTTTAAGACAACAGAGCCTTTCTCTGGCACAACGCACAAGTATAATGAAAATGTTTTTAACCTGGTGCATCAGAATATACAAGGTATTTTAAGTAAAGAACTAGAATTGGAATTGTTCATGAACTGTAATAATATTAATATTTTATGTTTAACTGAACATTGGCTAAGGGACGCGCAGATCATGCTCAATTTCAACAATCACCAGGTTGATAGTGCCTTCAGTAGGAAAGATGCAATACGTGGGGGTTCCATGATAATATTGGAGAAAAATATTAAGTATAAAGAACGTAGGGACATTGTGCATCTCTCTGCTGAGCGTACTATTGAATTGTCATGTATAGAGTTAGAGCGATACATTGTTGTGTGCGTATACCGACCCCAAAGTGGAGATTATGAACATTTCGAAAAAGCGATGGAAGAAGTTTTAAATAAAATTTATAAGACAGGCAAAAATATTATAGTATGTGGAGATTTTTATGTAAATATACTAGAAAACTCATCCACAAGTAGCAGTTTTAAATGCCTTTTTGCCTCTTTTAATTTTAATAATATGTTTTCGGAGCCAACAAGAATAACTAGCGTATCAGCTACATGTATTGATAATATATTTACAAATTTTGAGCCTATTAGTAAAGCCATTATAAATAAATTTGAATCAGATCACTGCGGCCAATTAGTAAGTTTTAGAAAACATAATGTTAAAGTTCCCAAAATGAGGATTACTTATGTACCTGTAAATGCAAGCCGCTTGAATAGTTTTCGTGGTAATGTGCTCAGTAAATTTCCCTTAAAAAGTAACCACCTAAATCCACAATCAATGTATAACTCTCTTTTCCAAGTGGTACATAAAGAAAATGAGCGCATATTTACCCCTAAGACTGTTCAATTTGGTAACCATATGGCGTTCGGTGAGTGGGCTACCACAGGTATTCACAGAAGTAGACGAAGGCTGTATGAACTATACCATGAGAAAACATTTAATTTTGATTTAGAATTTATCAATTAAATTGTATAAAAAGGTTTGTTCAGACGCCAAGTCTATTGCTGTGAGAAATAAAATTTCAAAGTCATCCAATGTGACTAAGGCAACATGGAATGTTATAAATAGTGAGACTAGTAAATCGGCACAAAAACAGGATAGAATGAAATTTAATATTAATGATAGTTTAATTGAAGCTGATTCTGCTGTAGCCGCCGCTATTGAATCAGTTTTTGCTGATATTCCAGTCTCATTAACAAAATCATTAACTTCATCACCTTCCTCCGCTGAAAAAATTCTTAAAGCTCATGTGGAAAAATCTGATACTGAATTCAATTTCAATACTGTTACCCCCGAAGACATAATAAAAACTTTTAAATCTCTTGATATGAAAAAGTCCACTGATTTATGGGGACACTCTGTAAAAGTTCTTAATAGTATTATTGACATTGTTGCAGTAGACTTAGCATTAGTTTTTAATGCGTGATTTGCTAGTGGTGAATTTCCTGATCAAATTAAGTATAGTAAAATCATTCCTTTATTTAAAACTGGTACCATTACCGACTCAAACAATTTCAGGCCAATCTCAATATTGCCAGTTTTCAGCAAAATTTTTGAAAAAGTTCTACTTAACCAGATGCCAGCCTTTTTTAACAAACATGAGTTGATGCATACTAAACAATACGGCTTCACAAAGGGTCGCTCGACTACTGGTGCAGGTGTCGAGCTTATTAGGAAAATTCTAGAGGCTTGGGAGGATTCAAAGGATGCTTTAGGTGTTTTTTGTGACCTATCCAAAGCTTTCGATTGTGTGCATCACGAAACATTGATCAGGAAGTTAGACCACTATGGTATAAGGAATTTAGCTCTTAACCTTATATCATCTTACTTAAGTAAACGAGTACAAAAAGTGTGTATACGTGGGGAACTATCTCTGGGGTGCCCAGTAGCTATAGGCGTTACACAGGGTTCGATTCCCGGTCCATTTCTTTTTCTTATCTATATCAATGACCTACCTCACCTGGTAAATGATAAACATGATATTGTATTATTTGCTGATGATACTTCTTTACTATTTAAGATAGACCGACAGAAACATGACTTTGACGATGTAAATAATGCTCTCTCTGACGTGGTTCATTGATTTAGTGCCAATAATTTGGTACTTAATGCTAGGAAAACGAAATGTATTAAATTTACAATGCCTAATGTGAAAAAGGTTTTAACTACCCCTATAGTTATAAATACCGAGAAGTTGGATCTTGTGGATTCAACAGTTTTCCTTGGAGTCACATTGGATCACAAATTGCAATGGGGCCCCCACATTAATGGATTGGCGAATAGACTCAGCTCTGCAGCATTCGCGGTAAGAAAAATCAGACACTTGACTGATATCAACACAGCCCGTTTAGTTTATTTCGGCTATTTTCATAGCGTCATGTCTTACAGCATTCTTTTATGGGGTAATGCTGCAGACATTGGATCTATTTTTGTGCTGCAGAAGCGGGCTATTCGTGCAATTTATAGCCTTAAGCCTCGGGATTCTCTCAGAGAATTATTCAAGGAAATTGACATATTGACCGTACCATGTCAATACATATTCCAAAATGTGTTATATGTTAGAAAGAATATTGTAAAATTTAAGAAAAATAGCGACTTGCATACTGTGAATACACGGAACAAAGATAAACTCCGTGTTCCTACAGCTAGATTACACAAAACTAGGAACTCATTTGTCGGGTAAGGTATACGTTTTTTTAATAAGCTACCTCGGAAAATAATTGAATTACCTTTTGTAGAATTTAAAGCTGTCGTTAAAAGTAAATTAATTCAAAAGGCTTATTATAAAACATCAGATTATTTTAATGATGGCCAAGCATGGCAATGAATTGCTCCTCTTGTACAGAGTTTATATATGTAACTACCCCTACGTAAAAGGGAACAAATGTTAAAAAAGCAAACCGGGGAGTTTGTTTCGCCGTTTCTTCTCCTGGCAGGTATTTTTTCTTGGAAACGGTGTTAACTTTAGTCTATATTAAACGTGACGTTCAATAAGTGTTCCCTGTGTCCCTTACGTTGAATAAAATATTTTGATTTTGATTTTTGATTTTAGGTCAATCCATTTCACCCACCTTTCGTAAATGTCATCAGGAACATTATCGTCCCATCCAATAGTCAGGCGCCAGGTATCCTGAAGCAGGATTTTACCCTGAATAGTAAAGGGGGCGAGAAATCCTAAGACATCAAAAATAGACATAACAACCCTTAGCATAATCCTTTTTGTGGGTCGTTCGTTACCCTGAGTGTATCCCTCGGTATGCGTTTTAGTGACATGTCAAACCCAAGCATGTCATCTCCAGTAAACCAAATAAGTCCCAGTGTTCGCTCACCTCCAAATTGCTGACCGATTTTGAACCTTACTGCAGCGGTACCTAAGGTCTCCTTTGGTATACTGTTTATAACCGCGACGCTGTTGCTCGTCCAGTTTCGGATTTCAAACCCACCGGCTCTGTGAATCTCACTGATATTACTCACCATATTAATAGCAGTACTTTCGTCCGGCAAACTATCTATGTAGTCATCCATGTAATGTGAATGGTAAATAGCATCGACTGCGCTCGGCAAGGATGACTCTTAGCGGCGTGCGTTTTTGTTTTTAATGAACTGAGCTACAAATGGTGAACAATTAGCTCCAAAAATTAAGAATGTCATGACATACGTTTTGATGTTCTCTGTAGTGTTGCTTCTCCACAAAAACCTTAGTGCATGCTGATCCTCGGCGTGAATTTTAACTCTCAAAAACATGACCTTTATGTCACCTGTTACTGCGACTTTATTTTCCCTGAAGCGCAGCATTATACCCAGCAGTGATGACAAAACATCGGGTCCTGTGAGTAAATAGTCATTAACGCAGGAACCATCTACCTTACCTGCAGCGTCGAAGACCAGCCGAAGTTTGCTTTTGTTCGGGTTATCAACACCGAAATGAGGTATTTTTTTTTTTTTTTTTTTTTTTTATACCACTTGGGTGGCAAACAAGCATGCGGTCCGCCTGATGGTAAGCGGTTACCGCCGCCTATGGACGCTTGCAATACCAGGGGTATCACTCGCGCGTTGCCGACCCTGCAGGAATCTTTTCACCCCCTTCTTGAAGAACTCCATGCTGTACTCTCCAGGGAAAACCTCAACGGGGAGCTCATTCCACAGCCTGAGCGTTCGCGGAAGAAAACTCCTTTGGAAGCGCACAGTGCGAGACCTTTATGGTTCCAAGGTATGGGGATGAATTCCCCGTCGATGGCGAGAGGTGCGGTGGTAGAAGGTGGAAGAGGGCATCATGTCGAACAATTCTGCTGAACACTCCCCGTTATACAAGCGGTAGAACACACACAGGGAGGCAAAGTCTCTCCTCAGACTTAGTGATTCCAAGCCGCTTGTGAGCAAAGGATCATCGACAATTCTAGCGGCACGTTTCTGAACCGCGTCAAAAGGCCCTAGCTGGTATCCAGGGGCTCCAGCCCACAGGTGGCAGCAGTACTCCATATGTGGCCGAACTTGCGACTTATAAAGTTGCAGCCTTTGTGAAGATGTGAAGTGAATAGTCGTGCTGGAGTAACGGATGGACTCACCAGCTGTCACGTTGGCACCTAATATACCTCTGGCGGAAAGTGGGTGTGTGGGTATTACCTATACACCTCTGCCTACCCCTTCGGAGACCCTTAAGAGAAGGCGTGAAGATATATTATTATCTACACCCTGTAACCTCGTAATTTTTTGTTATTTATTTGGAACCTTACAGCAGACCAATTCTGTCTCTCTTCATCTACTTGTTTACAATGCAGTACGTTTTTATTGCTCCAATGTATCGAGAGTGAGTATCGCTTCAATATTTCCCTTTTAATTTAACATTTTCAGGTTACATATTTGCGGGCGTTTGCGGTTGAAACTCTGGGGCCTTGGGGTCCTGAGGCTCACCATCTTTTTAAAGAGGTCTCGCGCCGTCTAGTCGAGACCTCTCGTGACAGGCGGAACTTATCTCACTCAGAGAATCTGCATTGCATACCAGCGTGGCAATGCTGCTAGTCTTCTTGGCACGATGCCTCGGGATACCGATTTGGGACAAATATTTTATCGGTAAGTAGTTAGTTTCAACTGTTCTTTGTAAATAATAATAATAATAATAATAATAATAATATTCTTTATTGTACACACACACATACAGACAAATAGGGTGACAAAAAGACAGGGAATAACATGTAATAGGCACAATAGGCGGCCTTATCGCAAAAGCGATCTCTTCCAGGCAACCAAGTGAAGAGAGAAAAGAAATAGAGATAAAAGGTTGTTATTGTTTGTTATTGTTTATTGTAAATAAAGATTTCGCATTTAACATTATAACATATTTATTGGGGGTCTATTTCATTGGTCTTAGCCGCGAACTCAGTCTAATTTAATTTGGCACGCGAAAAACCATGCCTTCATCCGAGCCTTATTAGTCAAAAATCCCCGATCCAGTTTTGGTAAAACGTCACTATTCGACCGTCGTCTTATCCGTCAGATTTGAATAATTTTTGCATTTAAAATCATTCACAACGAGCACATCCAAAGGGTAACCTCTGAGACGCGACCATTGCCGAGATAAGGGAACAGCTCCAATTTCTCGGGCAAGCCACGAGAGATAGAGAGTTATATATCTAATGCGTTTTATTAATTTCTTGTTAAGTCGCCCAATTTGTTTTTGATGTCGTTGTCAAGTTCAAACCATAGACGAACTGAAGATGCTAAGGCGCTCCAACCACTGCAAAGTTAATGTAGTGTACATTAGTAATTGGCATATGTATGTGTTAATACTATTTGTTAATTTTCAATTGTAATAATAATAAAAATAATAATAATGTA